>JAMQGT020010232.1:0-45450 GCA_024447675.2 Pterophyllum scalare | reverse complement strand
CTGCAATTTTCAAGAGCAGCTTTATGTGCCGATGGTTGAGCTGTGGCAACTTTTTCATCTTTTGAATCGCAGATCTTAAAGGTTGGAAGAGATAATGCATTTTATTGTGTTCTAATCTACCGTCTGCCTGCCCCATGCACATCCTTCTTGAAGGAATTTAGTGACTTTTTGTCCTCCACACTGAAACTAGCAAGACTCTTATTATTAGAAATTTTAACTTTCATATTGATGATTCGTCAGGTAAGCATGCTGAAAATTTTATCAATCTGATGGAATCTTTTAATTTGACCCAACATGTGTCTTGCCCTACACATAACAAAGGACATGTTTTAGATCTTGTTTTTACTCTTGGTTTAAATATTGATCCTCTTTATTCTGAGGATATTTTTATTTCTGATCATGCTTGTGTTCTTTTTAATTTGTCTCTTAATTTTGATTGTCTATCTGTTTCACATGTCCTTTGTTCACGCATTTTTAATCACCTTTTTGCAGATAAATTTACTGCTGCTTTTAATCATGAGGCGGTTTCTACTTCAAATGATGTAAATATTTTTGTAGACTCTTTTAACCATCAGTGTCTCTGTATTTTAGATAGAACTGCTCCTTTTAAAAATGAGGAAGGCTACTTTGAGCTAATCCTCCCCTTGGATAAATGACAGTATTCGCTTTTTAAAAAGTAGCTGTCGGAAAGAGGAGCGTCTATGGAAAAAACAAAGCTCCAAGTCCACCAATTTAACTTAAAGAAACTTATATTTTCTTTTAATAACATGGTGAAGGATGCTAGAGCTGCTTATTTCTCCTGGTTGATTTCTAACAGTAGACGAAATCCAAAAATGCTATTTGACACAATCAGATTGTTACACCTGCTTTCTACTTCAGCCATTCAATCTAATGAAGCACTTGGGAAAGTTAACAATATCTAATCATCAAATCCCTCTGTATCTTCTTCTACCTTACTTCCCACTCGGCCTTCAATCCTAGAGAACTTTTCACCAATATCATTAAAAGATCTAGTAAATGTGGTTGATAGCATTAAACCCTCCTCTTGCTCAATCGATGTTTTACCCACATTTCTATTTAAGAAAGTTTTTTTGCACCATTGGGCCATGTGTGTTAACAATAATTAACAGGTCACTGATTACTGGCTCTGTCCCTCAATATTTTAAAAAGGCTGTTATTCATCACCTATTAAAAAAGCCTAATGCTGATCCTTTGCTCCCTCAGAATTTTAGACCAATTTCAAAGTTGTCTTTTATATCAAAAATCTTTAAAAAAGAAAGAAGTTGTGGCCGAACAGCTAAATGTTGCGTTAGCTAAATATAACAGACTTGATAAGTTTCAGTCTGGATTTTGTAACCTGCACTCTACTGAAACTGCTCTTCTAATTGTCTCTAACGAAATTTTAATGGAAAGGGATGCAGGTGAATACTCTTGTTCTTGTACTCCTAGGCTAAATCGGCAACATTTTTAAACAGTACACCATAACATTTTAATTGACAGGTTAAGGACATGGGTGGGCATCTCTGGGTCAGCCTTAGATTGAGTTCGCTCTTACCTCTCAGACAGAAGCTTCTCAGTGGCTGCGGTATAGTTTTGCATCCTTATCTGCCGCTTTGTCCTGTGGTGTGCCCCAAGGCTCTGTTTTGGGACCCATCTTGTTTACTCTGTATTTATTACCTCTCAGAGACATTTTGGGCATGTTTAAAGAGGTCTCATATCATTGTTATGCTGATGATTCAGCTGTATATTTCCTATTCGCCACAGAATGTTAAAAAAAAAAACTATCTAGTCTTCAGAACTGTGTTGAGGCTATAAAAAAACTAGATGGCTGCTAACTACATTTCACATGATACTGGGAAAACTGAAGTTCTTGTTTGTGCAGCTGATAGCTTTTTCCCACTGTAATAAATAATCTTGGTTTTTTATCATCAATGGTTCAGTCAAATGTCAGAAACCTAGGTGTTACATTTGACCACGCTCTTAGCTTTGAAAAACATGCTAATAGCCTTGTGCAATCCTGCTTTTTTCATTTATGAAATATTGCCCGCCTCAGTCAAATGGTGTCCAAATCTGAACTGGAAATTATTGTTCATGCTTTTGTCTCCTCTCGATTGGACTACTGTAATTTGCTGTACATTGATCTCAGTAAATCATCTTTGGATCCCCTGCAGTTGGTCCAAAATGCTGCTGCGAGGCTACCTAATGGATCTCCTAAGTGGTCTCCTGTGACACCTACCTTGATATCTCTGCACTGGCTTCCCATAAAGTTCAGATTCCAGTTTAAGATCTTGGTGATCACTTTCAGAGCTCTGCATGGTCAAATGCCTGCATACACAAGTGAGCTCTTACACCCATATATAACACACAGACCGCTGAGGTCTTCTGACCAAAATCTGTTGGTGGCTCCACGCTCTAGACTAAAAACTAAGGGAGACTGTGCTTTTGAGGTTGCAGCTCCTAAACTGTGGAATGCACTACCATCACACCTGAGATCTGTGGACTCTACTGAATCTTTTAAAGAACAGCTCAAGACTCATTTGTACAGGCTTGCTTTTAACTAGTGGTTTGTGTGTGTTTTACTGTGTTCACTGTTTTCTTTTAATTGTTGTGAACTACTTTGTGATTTTATCTAGAAAGGTGCTATATAAATAAATTTTACTTACTTACTACACTACTACTATACTGTCTGGTATAAAGACAGTATAAACAGTACAGTGTCAATGTACGGGATGAAAATTGGCTAAGATAGCTTGTGAAACATCTGCTTACAACTTGTTGAATTCAATAAGTAAGAGCAGTAAACCTCAGAGCAGTGTCAGCAGGAAAGGTCAGCTGATCACAGCCTGTACACAAAGACAATCTACTGGAGCTCACGTTAAAAATTATATTATTTTTAAGTGTTTTTTTTTCATGCTGAGCCACTACAGCCGATCTTAGCCCCCCCGCTGAATCTCACTTTAATCTCTGACTGTACTAATTTTTCTGTTTAGGTGTGCTGTGGGAAAGTCATCTATCTACAATTTAAATAATAGCAAATAGGGATATTTTTTAAAATTCTCTTTCTTTTTCTCTGCTTATGATCTACATAACAGTGTTCAAGCTAAGTATATTCAATAGAATTAGAATTTAAATTGAAATAAAGTTTGTATTCCTTTGTACTAATGTTATTTTATTATTATATTAATATAAGACAAGGTTCAGTTAGCTTTGCTCAAGAATAGAATAGAATAGAATAGATTAGAATAGAATACCCCTTTATTGTCATCGTGCATAGTACAATGAAATTGTGGGTGCTCCACCCAAGACCAAGTCACGTCAAGTCTCAGTTATATAAGAAATGTAAATAAATACAGTGAAATACAAATAAATACAAAAACTGTACATTACTACACAATTAAAACACACAACTTTAAAAACAGTGAATCAGATGGCAATGGGGGGGGGGCGCTGTTGGTGAGTCTAGTATTATGGGATTTAATTGACCTTCAGGGGGTAACACCTCAAAGAAGGCAGGATGGGAGCAGTCTCCTATGATTGTGCTGCTTCTCCTGAGGCAGTAAGTTCTGGATATGTCCTCCTGGTAGGGCAGAGGGCAGCCAACGATCTTTTGGGCAGTGTTGATTACTCTCTGCACTGCCTTCCTGTTCTCAACTGTGGAGCTTACGTACCATACACCCAAACCGTACATCGGTAAACATTTCACAAAGAAGTGACAGAAGGCCAGCAGCAACTTCTTCTCCAGATGTTTGTTCTGAGGACACGGAAGTGAAGCCGCTGCTGAACCTTCTTCACTAGGACCTTGGCGTTTTGAGTCCAGGAGAGGTCAGCTGAGATCTGGGTGCAAAGGAACATAAAGTTGGTGACAATTTCTACGTTTGCCATTTATTTCAAGGGGGTGTGGTCTTGTTGATGCTTCCTGAAGTCCATAATAAGTTCTTTGGTTTTAAGAACATTCAGTCATGTGCAGTTGTGTCCTGAGTCTGAGGCTTACTGAGCTTTAGCCCCTGAGGGACATGGTTGTGGAGGGCCGGATTTACCCCTCCCTACCACTCCCCACTGATTGTTGATGCCTCCCCTGGATACCCGTGGGTCCCGGGGTGTGTGGCCAGATGTCTTGGCGTGGCTTTTGGCCCACTCCCTTGGGGGTTGTTACCTGGGGGTGACTCACGCCTCTTCGGTGTGTGTGTGTGTGTGGGGGGGAGTGCTCATTGTCTCTGGCTCTCTTACCCTTTGACCATGGGAGGTCCATTTACGATCTCCCTCCTTCCTCCTCTGGGATGTGTACACGATTATCATTGAGATGTGCGGCCGCAACTCATTGTGTTCCCCTGGGTCTTTCCCTGTTTGCCTCCAGATTCTGGGCAGCTTTTTGCCCTCATTATTGAGTATGTTTCATGACAGACATAAGCAAATATAGATTACAACATAAAGCAAGATTGTGTGTATGTATATACAGTACATATATATGTGTACTATATATATATATATATATATATATATATATATATATATATATATATATATATATATATTTATATATATGTGTGTGTGTGTGTGTGTGTGTGTATGTGAATATGTTCATATACAGTATGTGTATCTAGCTCTGTCCCCTTATTTCTCTCTCTTTTTTTTTGTCTCTCTCATATCTTCTTACTCTTTCCTTCCTGCCTGTCAGGCATGGCAGTCATATTGTGTGAACAATGATCAAAATAAATGAATAAATAAAAGAAAAAGACAAACTTTAACAAGAGTAGCCTATAGAGAACTCATAGAGCTCTTCTTGTAAAAACAAATATGTCTGGTACAACAATGCATTCGGATCATGATTTCTGTTGCATAAACTGACAGACATGACAAGCATTAAAAAAATTTTTTAAAAAAGAACATTCAGTGTCCGGTTGTTCACTTTGCACCAATGGGACAGTTTTTCTACCTCAGCTCTATATGCTGTCTAATCCCCATCTGAGATGACTCCACCTACAGTGGTGTCATCCACATATTTGATGATGATGTTGGCTGGTTGAGTTGGAATGCAGTCATATGTGTAAAGGGTGTACAGAAGAGGACTGAGCACACAGCCTTGAGGGGAACCAGTGCTGAGTGTGTGTGGAGGAGAGATGGGGGGCCACATCTGACAGATTGCGGGCAGTGAGTTAGGAAATCCAGATTCATTCCAGATGCAGGTGGGAAGGGGGATCTGCAGTTTGGTGGTTAAAATATCTGGGATAATTGTGTTAAATGCTGAATTACAGTCCACAAAGAGCATCCTCACATAGCTCCTCTGGTTGTCCAGGTGACTCAGCACTCTGTGAAGTGCTATTGCAATGACATCCTCTGTGGACTGCTTCGCTCTATAGGCAAACTGATGGGGGTCAAAGGAGGGAGGGAGGCAGTCCCTGATGTGCTTGGAGACCAGTCCCTCTAGGCACTTCATGACTACAGACGTGAGGGCTATCAGTCTGTAGTTGCTAAGGCTGTTGATGACAGGATGTTTTTGGGGATGGGAATAATGGTGGAGGCCTTCAAACAGGTGGGGACTGTGGCATGTGCCAGGGACAGGTTGAAGAGCTTAGTGAGGATTACTGTCAGCTAGTCTGCACATGCTTTGACCACTGCTGATAGAAATGTCCTCCAAGGAGCTACTTTTTACTTTGAGTACACTTCAGAGCCTGAATCTTTTCACTTTTACTTGAGCAAAGAAGTTGAATTAGTACTTTAGCTTTTACCACAAGTATTTTTTTTAACACAAGTATCTGTACTTCTACTTAAGTACAGAATCTCTGTGCTTTTGCCACCACTGGATAAAGCAGGCTAACACTAAGCTTCTGGAATGGCTGTCGTAGGGCAAGAGGCAAGGTGCACCCTAGACAGGTTTCTAGTCCATCACAGGGCTAACACAGAACAACTGAAAACCTGTCACCCTCACATTCACCCCTAGAGCTAGTTCTACAGAAAGCTCTGACCCAGATACATAAGTTAAAAAATGACCAATTCTGACATAAACTTCTGAAATAACTCTACATGACAGAGAATATTTGATTTGACAAAAAAATGTTGCTTATACAAATGTTTATATTGCTCCTATTTCAGAAATGGCCCTCATCATTACCTCATCAAAATGTTATTGTGTTCATTTACTGAATAAATATCTCTAAAGGTACTTGTCCCAGACCAATACAAATCGCTTAGGAATCAGTTAACCTGCATTGTTTTTGGTAACATCCCCAGTGGTCTGGCTGTATGTGAAACTTTGAAATTAAGTGGGCCTCGTTTCCATCAATAGTCAATCAGTGGGAGTGACCTGAGAAGATCATTGTTTCTATTTTAGTTGCATAGTGTAATGAAGTACAACTGTTCTCATTTCTACATCAAATATCCTTTGAAACTAAACTTCACTCTTAATGGTTTATTGCTATTAATAGTAAGGTTGTACATTTTGTCTGTTGATGTTTTTCAACATTTGTTACTCTTTTACTATGATTTTACTTACAGTAAACTTTTTTATATCGTATTATGACATCTCCACTTGAAGAGCTCCAGCTGTAAGTGAGCATCTTCCATTTTGTTAAATAACAAGCTTTGGCTCCAGCAGGGAATAGCTTTAAAGATTGGAATTTCAACTCTTAAGTGTTTCACTACTGGGAGGTTGCAAAGGTCTAATTAGCCACTGTGTCTGCTCTGTCAGTGATTGCAGACCTCTTCCTTCCATGCAAAGTGATCTCTAGTATACTGAAGCGCTGTATTACATTGACAAGCACAACTGCGTTTGTTTCCTGTGTGCTGCTTGGTACTCCCCATGGGAATGCTTCTGAGGAGAAGATACAGCAATTATCCATGGACTACAAAGTGAAAGGTGAAAGGATTTGTATTTACCAGACAGTGAGTGGTTAACAACAATACAATATGCCAGAATTATGAGGATTAGAGTCCAGGGATTTGTGTAGAGTCAATGAAATTTCAATCAACACCTTAGTGCTGCCTCAGTAGATTGATAGACTTTGGGTGAAGGAGCGGGGTTGTATGCTGTGGGAAAGGACAAATGAGCTGACAATGAGTTTATTTTATTCGTGAGGTGCATGTAATGTTCAAGATTTTGTCAGTATACCATAAATATGTAATGAAATAGAACAGCAAGGGAGATGTCACAGGAGGCTGCCCAAGAGGGCTTTCGGATCAGGTTAAGTTTAATTTATTGTCCCTAATTACAGATACAGTCTTGAAGGTCTCAGTACCACATAAATAATGAAACAAGAAGTTCAACAAAGAATGCATTAGGTTTTTTATTTTGTTGAAAATGGTTGAAAAATAGAGTAGTGTACAGAAAGCACCAAAAAACAAACATGAATAACAAAAGTGGATGAATGTCACCGTCTATCGTGATGGATTTCCTGTCTCGTGGACTCCCTTGTGTGGCGTTGTCACTTGGTGCTGGCTCTCACTGTGGCAGTGTATCACTTCCTGTTCTGGAGCACAGTGGTGTTTTGCTGTATCTGTTAGCTGTTCAATCTGTGTAGGTATATTAATCTATATTAATATTAATCTAGATAACAACATTTAACATTGTAATATTCACATGCTTTATCAAAAGCAAACTCTCTCTGTTGAATCACCTGTAAATTATTTTCCTATTATTCACTTAATGTGTTTTAAGGAATTTGCTAGCTTATCGCAGTTATTAACTAGGGCTGCTCAATTACGGAAAACATAATTTTTTGTTTCTGTCGGTGCGGCCGTCAGAACAAATAAAAAGCCACAACAGCAATCTCCCTCCAGGAATTTTCTTACATTTGTGAGTCCTTATATTGATGCTATAATTATTATTCCTTAAATTAAGTTGATGACTTATTCTCTCACTGATAAATTAAAAAAATTTCAACATAAAAGTAGCAAATGTACGGGAGTAGGAAATGCATGGGACAAACTGACGGTGCTGAACAGGCCAATTATAATTGTTGTTTTGTCCCGACATGTAGTTAGATTTCTTGTGAGGTGCAGGTCAGGTTACAGCATAGGTTATGACATAGGTTATGGAGTAGTTTTTCCGCTCGATAATGGTAATTAACACAAAATGCATCAGCACAACCCTAAGAAACATTGCTGGCCACTTCCTGTAGGTTACATTGTAAGCCCCATAAAGACTCAACGCTGTAGCATAAATCAGGGCTAAGTATACTTCCAGAGCGTAATGTGACAAAATCATTTTAATAATAATCGTTTTTTGTCAATTAAACTGATTTTGTGATTGTTTGGAGCCAAAATCGAAATTAAAGTTTGAATAATTGCACAGCCCTAGTATTAGCTTAGCTCTTAGCCAGCTCACTAACAGCATGTCTGCTTCTCCTGTCCCTCTTGCACTTTCCTGCTTTGTGTGTCAGATGTTTAGTTACCCATCAGCCTCCTTTAACAGTAATGGTACTTGCTTTGCACCCTGGAACATCCTGTAGCTAGCCAGGCCTCTCTAGTTGGTATGGGTCAAGGTAGTTTTTTTTGTTTTTTTTTTTCCTGTCTTTTGGCCACAGCGGCTTTATTAACAGTGAAGAGTCACAGGAAATCAGAAGGAGAGCTACAGGGGAAGACATGTGAGAAATGGTGACAGGCCGGAACTCGAACCGGCGTCACCCGCACCGCCACCGCTAAGCTACCTTGAGCCACCCCGGCGCCCGGCTCAAGGTAGCTTAGCTGCCGTTGGCTCCCCCCAGCAGATCCCAAGCAGCTGGGAAAGCAGGCTGGCTGGGTGAGGAGGAAGCATAGTCCTAAACAGAAGCCCCTGGTACACCGCCAATCTGTTCACATCTCGAACAGTTTTTCTGCCAAGGAACAAACTCTGATTATTGGCGACCCTATCTTAAAAAACGTGAAGCTAGCGATAACAGCAACCATAGTCGAATGTCTTCCAGGGACCAGAGCAGGCGTTATAAAAGGAAATTTGAAACTGCTGGCTTAGGCTAAATGCAAATTTGATAAGATAATTCATGTTGGCAGTAATGACACCTGGTTATGCCAATCGGAGGTCACTAAAGTTAATACTGAATCAGTGTGTAATTTTGTTAAGACAATGTTGGACTCTGCAGTTTTCTCTGGGCCCCTCCCCAATTGGGGAGCAACATGTTTAGCCGCATGTTCTCCTTAACCCTTTAACAGCAGCGATCGCCGCTAATGCACCTGTTACCTGCCCTTACTTGCCCTTACTTGCCATGAACAGCTGATTCACACCGAGCATATCACTGCTGAAAGTCTGATCAAACGCAATTTAAATTACTGTAAGTACGCGACCGTTTGTGGCTTATGTATGCTTTATATATAATTTGGAGAGTTTCTGGAGAAATCTGGTCTTGTTAGGAGAGACATCCATCCCAGTTTGGATGGAGCAACTCTTATTTCTAGAAATCTGGCTTTTCCAAGACATGATTACACAGGGTTGAGACCAGAAAGCAGAGTTGCAGTCTTACACGCCTCTCTTACACATGGAGATGGTGTCTGCTTGTAGATCACCAAAAAACAAACCAAAAACCATCAAAAAACAACTTGAGCATGAAAATTCACAAAGAAAGAACAATATAGCATCCCCGACTGCACCAAAGAGTACAACCGTTAAATGTGGTTTATTAAACATTAGGTCTCTCACTTCTTTAGTCCCTGTTTGTAAATGATTTAACAATTGATCAACATATTTATTTATTCTGCCTTACAGAAGCCTGGATGAATATGTTAGTTTAAATGAATCAACACCCCTGAGTCATACTGTCAGAATCCTTGAAGCACAGGTCGAGGAGGAGGAGGAGCAGCAGCAGCAATCTTCCACTCCAGCTTATTAATTAACCATAGACCCAGACAGAGTTTTAATTCATTTGAAAGCCTAACTCTTAGTCTTGTTCACTCTAATTGGAAAATTGGGCTGGATGAGGTCCTTACTCAGAGTTTCTGTCTGATTTTTCAGACTTTTTATCTGATTTAGTGCTCAGTTCAGATAAAATAATTATAGTGGGTGATTTTAACATCCATATAGATGCTGCATTTAATCTAATCTAGATTCATTTGGCTTCTCTCAAGATGTAAATGATCCCACCCGCCACTTTAACCACATTCTGGATCTTGTTCTGACAAATGGCATAGAAACTGAGGACTTTACAATATTTCCTGAACTTCCTGTCTGATCATTTCTTAATAACATTTTCATTTAATGAATTACATGGCAGTGGGGAGTAAGTTTTATTACAGTAGAAGTCTTTCTGAAAGCACTGTAACTAAGTTTAAGGATATAATTCCTCCATTATTATGCTCTTCTAGGCCATGTGCCAACACAGTGCAGAGCAGCTACCTAAACTCTGCTCCCTGATAGGTAGATTATCTTATCAGTAGTTTGTAATTGTGATTTGGTGCTTTAAGAATGAAATTGAATTGAATCGAATGTGTGCAATTGTAGCCGGGACACTCACACCCTGTACGTGATAGTTTGACCAGTATCTAGGTTCGTATTGGGAGAATCAGAATAGGCGTGTTGCCCAATGAAACAGCTGGAGATATAAGGAAAATGTAATAACCTTAGTGGGCAAATACAAATAATAAGCAATAACAATAAAAAAGAAAACTCAAATTATTTGCCACATTGGTAAATCCAATATGTTCCACCCCGGGGTTTTAAAACAGTAGTTCACAGAACAACAGTGTTACACTCCAAGGAAACCAAAAAAAAAGAAATCACCAGCATAACCAATTTCCACAATTAACACAATATTACAAACCCAATGTCAAAATCACAAGTCCTTTCCTTCACTCAAGTTCAGACAATTACTCAAATCTCCAGTCCAAAGAATAGCACACTGAGTCTGGTATCCCTTCTTTCCACTTCCTCACATGGTGGATTTGAGGTGTTCAGTGTCTGAGTGTGTTCATTTAAGTCCTACAGCAGGCAACTGGTTCACCGGTACCAGGGCAGGGACGAATGATGCTTTGTGTCAGTATCCAAATCTTTCAGGTCCATGGTGAGCTACCCACGGACCTGAAAGATTTGGATTTCGGGAAAAGTCCGTAGAACACTTCCAACGGGAAAATAAACCCAGCCTGTGTGACAGTAACTTCCTTATTGCACACAGCTTTGAAATTACAACTACATCATCTTCTATATAACTTCATTCGACAAAAGGTCTCCACCGAACATCAAATAAATCTTATCACTAAATCAAATTACACATCTATTGGCATAAAATTAAACACTTTCATGTCAGATTCACTAATAATATCAAACTACACTCATTCAGAAACAAACAACATTATCCACAATTGAATTCAATCCCCTTCAATCAGCATCAATTAAGGATTTCCCGCCTCCTATCAGCACAGCTCCTAGCAGGCCATCCTGTTATCTGATACAGTAATGCTAACCGCTATATTAGCTTAACCATGAGCCCTATTTCTTTACTCACCTAGACAACTTACGAACAGCCGACCGTGTCGACTCGTTGCTCGCCGGTTCAGTCAACCTCACTCTCTCCCACGATTGCTTTAGGGAGAGGAGTAAAAAAAAAATGCAATCTCCACACCTTGCTCCGTCTTGGAACCCAGCTCTCGGCTCTCATATGACTCAGTCAAATGACGACTCTAACTGACCTGTGCCCGCTCAGAAAAGGAAAGGTCAGGGCTCATTCTTTCCTCCAATAGGATTTTAGAACTTCATGTAACTTGGGAAGTTAGATATTTTCAAAATAAGACTCAGTAACTATTATTAACTAAATAATCTAAAATAACTATTTTCCCTCTTATACCTGCAATATTAATCGTTAAATAAATTGAGGAAACTACACTGCAATTATTCTACTGGGCTACACAATTGTTTAGCCATACCTTTTGGCCAAACAAAGTGCAAACTGTGCATCACATTTTTACGGGAATGTGTCTGTATTAATTTGTTGATGCAAAAAATGTCTAAATGTTGCTATACTTGATTCTAATCTGCTGTTAGGTATTTTTTACACTGCTCATTACAAATTTCAAAAATTTCAAGGCAATCTGAAATTTTGGTGTCCAGGATATACACTACTTCTTGCCCTATGACAGTTGGGATAGGCCCTTCTGTTTCTTCTTCCTCTTCTTCCTCCATTTAGGGAACATCAACCTTCTGCATGTGTTCCTTCACTACATCCATGAACCTCCTCTGAGGTCTTCCACTGTTCCTCCTGCACGGCAACTCCATCTTCAACATTCTTTGTCAATATATACACTACCCCTCCTCTACACATGTCCAAACCATCTCAACTTTGCCTCTCTAAATTTTGTCTCAAAACTGCTCAACCTGAGCTGTCCCTCTAAACCCCACTGAACTGGATAAATGGAAGAAAATGAATGGTTGGAAGGATGGAACTGTATTTCTTACAAAATTTTCAGTTCAACCTGATCTCAGCAGTACAGTCACAAGCAATGTATAATTTATTTTAGTGACAGAGCAATTAATTGCCATCATGTAAAGAGGAGCATTTCTGACAGGCTGTGCTGACATGTCTGTGATCCTAGAAATCATTTACAGTAGACAGTAATCAAACACAGGTGCAGTGGCAGCAATTAACAGTAGGTTACTTGATAGAGCAAAAAAATATAGTCTGTTATTTTTAAATTGATTTCTATTTGCCTTGCTATTGTTGGCTATGCATGAAGTTGTATGTGTCCTATTATAGGGTGCAGTGATTGCATTTAACAGTGCAATCACACAAAACCCAGCAGCACATTTTATTTTAGCACAGTGGAGAGAGACAACACTAAACATTTGTCTTTTCAAGCTGTTATTCACCTTTAATTTCACAAGGGATGGCACTGCTTTACCCAAATGGCATCATCCACTTGTAGAGAGCAATAAAATGACAACAGCAGCATTTGGAAAAGCACTTACCAAAAGGACTTTAAAGTTAATATGCATAGGACACTTGATCTAAATCACCCACAGCCAAATAAAGCTATCCATCTATATTTTGGTCCTCATCTCAGCCAGGCTTGTAATAATCTGTATAAACAGATATCCACATATGAATATGAAGAATCTGTGGGAAGGGATAATATATTTGGTACTGGAACCTTTTTGTTTTTCCATTTGTAGTTTAAGTTATATTGGCCAACTATGTCTGAGTGGGCTGTGGGTGTGCAGGTCAACAGTCTATATGGATAGCAAATACAATCTCAAAACCACCAGCTAGAGTCTGAAGAGTGTTTTATTTTTTGTTATATATTTTAAATGGATCTGCATTTATAGTCGGGTTGTAAACAATGATTGCTGCTTGAAACAGGAAGTTTTGGCCCACATATCTGTTATCCGGATAGCCACTGAGTACACACCCAAAACACTGACAGCTGTCTCCAGAGGCTTCCAGACAATAAGTAATTCTCAAACTGGGCTTGCAATAATAAGTAGGTAGTTTCTACCATACAAGTGTAAAAAGTAAAAATCTGATGCTCACTTTGGTTTCTTTTGGTTTATTTAATTACATGTTGTCTGTGGCTGAAATGTTTAAAACTATGGGATTATCTTTGTTTCGTATCTTCAGAGAATTCAGTGGGAAAAAAATAATTTTATTTAATTACTATTTGCAAAAGAAAACTATGATATGAATAAGGTTTAAACAGTACACTGGCACTGAGAGTTGGTATTGCTGTTCTGAAAATTTGTAGAACATGAGTGACTTCTATAGATAAGGTAATGCAGGTAAGAAATTCAATTCAATTTTTCAATTCAGTTTTATTTATATAGCGTCAAATCACAACAAACAGTCGCCTCAAGGCACTTTGTATTGTGGGTAAAGACCCTACAATAACGCAGAGAAAACCCAACAGTCAAAACGACCCCCTATGAGTCATCACAATCACACAATAATTTAAAGCAGCTGTTTCTGATTGACATTACGCCATGTTTCAGATTCTAAAGGATGTAAGTTCAGCACCGTTGCTTGTTTGAGCTGCTTGTTGGTGACTGTTGCAGCATCATGTTTGTTTGAGAGGCTTTCAGTGAGATTTTAACCAATACTTCACATGCTGTATGAATTAGCTGACAATACTGCTTACTGGTAATCACCAATGAGATTTGCTTAAACTCTAAAAGCTACTTATTCAGTCAATAACTTTGATGATTCAGCTTGAGGATTCGGTGTTTATGTACTGCACTAACAATTTATTTTTATTTTTCTATAAAAATATAGTCTCTCCAGTGAGAGAGACTAACTGCATTGCAGCATGTAGCTTTTACTTCAGTTCGGAGTCAATCCACTATTTCTTCAAGGTCTCTTCAGATCACTGAAATGCTTAGAGTGTCATGGGGAAAGAGCCTCACCACCCTACCAAGAAGCCTGATTTCAACTGCTTCTACTCATGATTTTTTTCTTATGGTCACTACCTGAAGCTTATGCTCACTGATTAAGGTCAGCACAAAGACTACAGCTTATCATCTGAGGCGTCTCTGCTCTTTACCACCATAATCTCATTCAAAAACCTGCATCACATCAGCCTTCAGTGGGATATGATGAAAAATACTCTGAAAAAAAAACAACTCTTAAAAAGAAAAAGAAAAAAACACATACAACTTGAATGATTTCTATGAAGGTTGACTAGCACATCAATTGTGACAATGTTATGGTTCAGTCGTGCGTGTAATTGAAACAATCAATTGCAATTTCATAAACACAAATGTGCATAAAGCACAGAACCGGTAAAGTGAGCTTCTGTTGGTTGAGTGATCAGAACTGCATGCCTATCAATCTCTCAATTCCGTCCCTCCTTCCCAGGCTTGTTTATTGTTTTGAATTCTGGATAGGGAAGCATTGGGCAGATCTCTCACAAGGAGAGGCAGCTTCTAAGCTCTGTGTAAATATCAGTTTTCTTAGTATGACAGAACAAAAGGACTTGTACTAGGTTATGTTAACAGTTGATTTATTTTTATTATTAATATTATTGCATTCCAAAAACAGAAATTCAAGCAAAATTAAAAAATAATGTATTAAGCAGTGCGTTTGTTTAATCAGTTGTGTAATAGGAAAACATCACCAAGGGTAGTGGAAACACCAGGGTAACAAGACACAGCTGAGTACCAGCAACAGCAGGAATCTGCCTACCTACCAACCTAAAGCTACCTACTTCTACCATCTTTGTATCTTGCATGCTAAATCTGTTTTCCTCTCTGTGTGTCTCTCTTTCTCCATCTGCCTGTCCTTGTGTTAAATTGGATTGGAATAGACAGTCATGCCAACCGCATTAGTAACAATAATAAATGTCCATCCTCTTTTGGATCAGCCAAATATTAGTCATCAGACAGAAATATCTCTGTATCAAATTGCTTTAATCAATATTTGGGGACACCTACTAATCATGCTCCCTGTACTAAAAACTGGAGATTTGATGCAGACATTAATCCGTAAAACTCCTAAGTTGAAATGTGTTGGTGATGGTAAGTGTTCACATTTCACCTGGATGTGAAAAGATTATTTCTGAGAGGATTTGTCAAAAACAAAGATTGTTTCTGGGACAATGGAAAAATCATTTTCCCATTTATCGAATCTATGTTAAGTACTGTGTACAACTGTACAGCTGATCTTTTTTAGAAGGAAAACACATCCATCTTTATTCTTAGGAAAACTGCCATGATGAATAACTTGTCCAGTTTTGTTGTGTGGTTGTGGAAACCTGGTCAACCCGTCATGGCACACTGAGATAATTCGGTGCAGTTACCAAAAAAAACCCTTCTATCTGTAATGACTGTAAACATTAGGATTCGATGCTTCAACCTGTGTTTTGGAGCTCAAAGGGCTTCTTTCTAAAAGTAAGTTGTTACCTCTATGTTCAGAAATCATATTGGAAGAAATCCATTACAGATGAAGGGCAGGATTTTGAGTAATGGGTGCAACTCACCTTTATGTGACCTGAAAATTCACACTTTATTACTTTTACTTTTTTGCCATGGACCTTTCAAACACATGAACTGAAAAAGGTGTCTTCTCTTGATATGCTTATTTTATCCATCCCATCCCGTCAGCTGTTAATGGTTAGATTTATAGTGCTTATATTCTGTTTGTGTTACAGCATATTTCAGGAAATTGTAGAGGAAACCTGTTGATAAAGGATATAATGTTTTTCCAGCGTGGACTTCCCCATATCTCTAAAAATACTGCATGTTCCATTGTGGGCCATTTTGGAATTTATATCAGATTATCAAAGGCAGAGGGGGCTAAGGACAATGTTTGGAGAAGTTATTGGGGATGTGGAAGTAATCATAGAGTTTTTTTTGGAACAGCAGTCTTATTTTGGACTTATTGATTTTTGACTGCCACTGGCAATGTTAGACAAGTGAGGCTGGAACTTCAACCCGCCCCAGAGTTTTTTTGTGGAGATTAATAGTGCTCCTTAGGCAGTCACAAAGGCACTCTCATTCAAAATCTATTCTCTGTAATACTACTAGATATTTTAGGGTAACTTCAGACCTCACTTGCCTTCTTTGCCTACTGGCTGTGTTTTGTTGCCAGTTCAATTTACATGTCATGCATCTGGTACAAATTCTGACAAGTATAAAAATTGCACTGCTCTGTCAAACCCCAGGCTTCCATTGTAAAGCTTTGCAAGGAGCACTTATAATTTCTCTTCCTGATCTAATCCCTTCCCGTTTTGGATCACTGCACACATACAGTGGTGCATTACAGCTGTTGCCTTTCTCCTCTCCTGTTCTACATTCGATTTCTGGAAAAATCCGAGAAAATGTCCCTCAAGACTAAGATTCTACCGTTGGTATTCTTCCTTGATCCCCACCCCCACCCCCCTTTGCTTGCACATCAGTGGAGAATGCTAATTGAGGACTGCCTGGCTGTCTTTAGAGCGTAGTTCATCATTTCTATTTCATCAAAGAAAATAGCACATAATGATGTTGTATGTTTACCCTGTCATTTTGTAATAATATTTGGGCACACATTTATGTCCCTCTCAGGGTGACATTAAGCAAAATCCCAAAATATCTAGAAACACACAGAGAATGGTAGCAGAGGCTCAAACAATGGAAAAAGGGAAACTTGGGCTATATACACACACAGGTAATAAAGCGGAGTGGAAACACCAGGGTAACAAGACACAGCTGAAACTAATTAAAACTATTAATAAACTCCAAGAACACAAAACCTAAATCCTCAAAAGAAGAAGTCCTAATAAAATTACAAAACAAGGTATTTGGTTTAGGACCAAATACCTGGGAATCTAATGATATTTTCATCACTGTCCAATATGTTTAGTGTTAAACAACAAATCCTGCATATCACACTAGATTATCATAAATATAGTCACTAAACATTACAGGCTTATTACATGGTAAGTTATCCCCACTTTCCAACTGCAGCCCTTACGTCACCAAATTGCCCACAGGTGTGAATGGCTGTCTACCCCTATGTGCTGGCCCTGACAGATTGGACTGTCCAGGGTGTACCCTGCCTTGCTTCCTGTGACAGCTAGACTCGAGCCCCCCTGTGACCCCAAGTTAGATAAGTTCAATTTTGGCAGCGGTAGGGTAAAGTGTGATCCCACTGGACAAATAAGGAAATAGTACTACCTCAAAAGGTTATTTATTTATTTATTTTAAACTTCAAAAGGCATGTGGGGTGTGTTCTATCCATGCACACAAGGATATGGCTGCCACACTGCAAGTTAGCCTGTCTGTCTCTCACTGAAAATAAGTACTAGCAGATGTCACTATATCAAGATTTTATTGTTGTTGTAAGTAAAGCCTCCTAGAGTAACAAGCAGGCAGTAGACTCTGAGTCTTCTTTAAATAAAGCTTATGTGTAAGTTCAATATCGAACATCTTTAATCGCTCATCTGTCTGCTTTCCTGGATATTCAGGCTGCTAGTCTACACTTTACGTCACTCACACTTTCACACGTTGTCCAACCATTTTCTTGCTCGTCTCCTGTGAGCCAATCAGCCTCTGTTCTGTGTTCTTTAAATCTCAGTGTTCTTCTGTCATTCTGCCTTTAAGACTCCCAGTCATGCAACCCACCTCTTCCAGATCTCCGCCTCACCCTGGTCACTCAGAGCCTCATCTTCCTATCATTGCTGGAACTCTGTTCTGCTGTGATGGTTCATCAGAGTCTAATTGTCAAATAGCTTATTCATCGAATTCGGTATCTCAGTAAATCGTGTTCAATTCTTCCAAATGTTCTCCTCTTATTGAAAAGTTATTAGTCAATCCCAGACACATGAAAAATGTCTTAAGTGAAAAATCAGAAATGACTATTACTTTTAAACATATACACCCTTCTAGTTAAAGCTTGTAATAGGAAATTAGCTACAGTATGATCAGTAATTCACAAGCTTCTACACTAAGGGACAGGCTGCAAAATACATTATGACACTGCGTCTATGTAAGTTGAAGTCATCGTCTTCCTTTGCAAGCAGAACACAGTCAGAGGGTTTCTCATCTGTCCAGCATCGTCTCACTCACTTGCCAGGAAGAATGCTTCTGCCGAGGTCGTGAACTGTCGCAAAACAATCACTTCCACATCAGGAATCATCTTGTGATTACTGTAATGCTAATCTGCCAGTAATCACCTTAAGAGCCTGTCAAGGCCTTGATGGAGAATTGTGAGAGCCACCATTCTCATCAATGTGACCACACAGCTGACAGCAATCTCATCCTGTTACAGGCCCACATTTGAACGCCTTCCAGCAGGAATCTGCTGACTGAGATATTTATCCTCCAGCTATTGTTCCTCTTATCATCCCTTCAAAGAAAACATGTTCGATTTGTTTTTTGTTTTTTTTAAGAAAAGCTACTGTGAGAATAGGACCTGCAGGTCAGATTATTTCCTCAAAGAAAAGAGTTTCTCAGCTTTCGATGTGCATAGTTTAGTGCTGCAACTAATGATTGTAAGATAGATTATTGTTTCAACGGTGACAGCTCAGGTCACAAAAACAAGGAAGCATATTTTGCATTAATGTAAAATGAGGGGGGGGGCGAATGCAAACATCTGAGAAGCTGAGACAAGCAAATGTTTAACATTTTGTTTGGCAACACACGCCAGCAATCCAAGCAGTTTTTGCTCAATCAGAACCTGAAAGTAAGTTCCCTAAGGCTTTCTTAAGAGATCGAAATAGTCATTTTTAGTGCTGCAGTGCCAAATGGACGGTTAACATGAGGTAGCTTGATAAACAGGCTGAGAGTGATTCATTTGTCCCAGACAAAGATACAACGTCATGGTTACTGTGCGTTTGGTAGTGTCAACTCAATTGTACTTCTTGGCAGTCTCTTGTTATTCATTGCAAATATGTTATCTCTTTATTCCAGAGCTGCTGCTATGCTGAAGAAGTAAACAGTTATCCTACAGCCTATTAAAAAAGTCAGGGGCAAAATACACTGTGAGTCATTGTCATAGTATATTTACTCCTCATTTGTTGTGCTATATGAGGCAAAACTTAGAATATTGAAAATTTTTCATATTTCTTATTGTGCTCCTTCCCTAAATAGTAATATGAAAAAGCATGCCTGTTTCGTTTCAGTAAGAAAGTACCTCAAGTCAGTGACTGTTGAGTGTGCTCTAGCCCACTAGCCTGTGTTCAGCTGTAGCATTTTTCATTTGAGAAACAGTGGAAGTTTTGGAAAATGTAGTAGATAACATAATGAATTTTGGTATTCTTTCCACTCATATTAAGATATATTTTGTGAATTTAAATATCCATTCAATGGGCCTTTGAGTCAGGCTTAAATAGGGCTCAATTTCATGGTTAAAAAAGAAAAAAAAAAGTCAAACTGGAAATGGCACGTAGATAAGGCTGTAGGGGATTATTTTGTGTCAGCTTCAGCCAGCATGTGGCCCTGTCTGTTTCTGATTTCTGTTTAAAAGTACCCCTCTTCACTACATGCTAAGGCCAATTTTTCAACTATTAAGCCGACACATTTACTCCTGTGATTTAATTCAATCAATTAGAAAAGCCAATAAGATATATTCTAGCCATGGGACAAAGGTCTGCATCATTCTGCTGCAATCTGTCCCAACAAAAACAATTATACAAATGATCTTTGAACACATTACCTTATTTACTTCATTAGGTTAAGTGGTTCCTTTGAGCTGCACGGCCAGATAATCTCCACTTGCCTCTGACTTGGCTCCTTATGAGCTTTATTTAAAAGAACTGCAGAGAATAAAAAGGTCAAAAGTCATCTGATGGCATATATCAGTCAGTCCACATCCTCTACCAATTTCCTTACATTCATACACTCTCACTAAGATTGTACCTTGATGTCAGCAGAAGCTTTTAGTCACCTTTTCATTGTGAAGCTCTACAAATGGAAGAGGGAGTACAGCATTTTGGGGAAAGTGGTTAGTAGTGAATATAGACTGTCACTGCTGGGAGTGCAAGAGGGAACGAAATGAGAGAAAACAGGTACATCTCCCCCAGGTCTATAATCCTGAGATTACTGTTTGCTCTGGGGCCTGTCTGACTGCACTCCAGGCTGCCCGTGCTTCACTTCTAATCTCCTCGGCCCCAGCTGTCCAAGAATTGATTTGAAGATTCTCTGAATCAATTACTCTCCTGTCCAAGGTCTCATTGCCTGAAAGATATACTCACACATGCACATGCGCACATGCACACATAAAAAACAAATGCAGGGAAATAAACACACACAGAGAGAGACACACACATAGACTGCATAGTCCTCCCTCTGCAGTACACATTCATTCACAGGGGTTAATTGCACAACCCCTGACACACCAGTCATGAACCAGACCTTGTACCTCTTTGTGGTACATTATACAGTTGGGTAGGTGTCCATTAACTGGCCTCAAATGAGTTTTGATCTTTTAGTTAGTCCACCTTTCCCACTAATACGATTGCCTCTTTCCACCTTCATTTTTCATTGCATGGATATTCTATAATTTTCTGGTTTTCTCTTGCCACAGTACTGTGCAGTTATTTTTTTTTAAGAAGGTAGGAATATATTGTAAGTACACCACTTCTGTCACTAGATACTACTATGCACCATACTACATGTATAACCTAAAGCTTCCCCTTTTGACTCTGAATTTCTGAGTGATTGTAGGTATAAGATTTAGTGGAAAGACACCACAGTTTTAACAAAAAAGCTGCTTTCAGTAGAACTACTGCAAGTCATTGGTGTGCAAAATCCCTTCACATCAGTAAGGTTTCCAAGTGCATACTTGCATTCCTAAATGTATTAATAATTAATGTGAGCAGGGAGTAGTGAAGTTTCCATGTAAGTGAGAAGAACCTGGAGCATGAACGTTGACCAAGTGCCTTCAATTGAGCTTATTATTTATTCATCTATTTTTTATTGAGCTATGAATGCCACAGACAAGCCTACAAATGTATTGTTATTAAAGCAGTTGAGAAGAAATCAACTCATTTGGTGCAAGGGAACTTCCGAGATGAACTTACCTTCCCCCTGAGCAGTAATTATTATCACACCATGCAGGACGTAGGGGGAGAAATCCAGGGAAGCTGGAACTGGCATTCTTTTCATTTGCTAGTCCAGCAGTGTGTGTGGTAGCCTAGAAATACAGTTTGCAGCTGCAAAAATAATTGCAGTTTATTGCCAATTAAACTAATGAGTTCTAAAATAGCCTCAAGTGTGTTGTCTGACAAAGCAGCATAAAACTGCACAGTGAAAAGGGAAAGTACTGTAAGAAATTAGTCGGAAAAGTGGATGTTGAATAAAGCTTGAGGAATGTGAAGGTCAACTTACAAGATCCCCTAACACACAAGCTCATGTACATGAAGACAGACAGACCGACACACACACACTAAACAATCCTCAGTCTGGACTGAAGTACCTCAACCTAGAAAGAGATGTGCCACTCTTTGACAGATGCCATTCCTAGGCTCAGCCTCCAAGCGGCACGTCATTAATAATGCAGCATACTTTTGCTCAAACCTGCCTGACAGATGTGCATAGTTTGAGCCTGAGGTTCCCTGCTGCTCATCAACAGTCTGCTGTTATTTTCGGGGGGTGGGGTGGGGGGTTTGTACTACATTTGTACACTATGTTTTTAGTTAGAGGTGACTCAGTCAAAACAACACATAAAACAAATTTGTCATCCCCCCTACTGCGCTGGGGATTCACACGGCAGTAGGAAAGCAGAACCTATTATCAGACAAATACCAATTAAGAAATTAAGAAAACGTAGCAGCTGATTTTTCAAGTGAAATTTTGCCTATATTTTAGTCATTTCATGCTATACATTTGTCTGCCTTTTAAAACTGTCAGGACAGCTTAAGCATTATGCAACATAATACATTATGTTTTATGTGTTGAACTTTTTTTTGCAAACACACAAACAATTCAGCACCAAATTAGTGAGGGACAAATGCTGCTATATTTACTCGTGACTGAGAATGGGTCAGTTATTCATGTCAGTCATGTCAGTACTCAGATAGCTTTAACACCTTTTATAAATGCTTTGAACAAATTCAACACACTAAAATAAATGCTTTTACCATCTTACACTCTCAGTTTATCTCTCAAATTAATGCGGAGGTCACAGGCTGGAAATAATCAACAAACTCTTGGTGTAGCTGTACTTTTTCAACACTTTAAAAATGTGTTCCTATTAAACACTGAGAGCCTTGTATAATTTACATCAAACTGCACTTTTGGATTATATATTATTTATCAATGGCTAGTCAATAGACAGTTTTCTCTAGGGTGCTGTCCCTTTTACGCCTTCACTGCAATGTTTGTCTGAGTATGTGAGGTTTTTTTGTTTCAAACATTACCTCTGGTGATTCAAATCCTTACTTCTTCTGGACTTGAGACAAGTAAATCACATCACTGCAAGCTTCCAAGAGTTGTTGAGGGAATTATTGGTTATATTACGGCAAACCTACACAGCAGTGAGTCATTACAGCAACAGTATGATGAGCTGAGGCGGTGATTCATAATGCTAATGAAAAATGAGCATGACTGTTGACATTAGAATTCAGTGCACTATTCAAAGACAAGATCAGTTAAGATTAACGCTCTGTGTTCAGTGGTGACTCGTAGCATAACTGTCACTGAGACAGTTAAAGCAGCTTTGCTGAAGCTTGCGAGATGTCAGTCCAGGAATGGAAATGCCACATGAAGTGAGTGTTTCTTTTTAAATTGCTTTGACCTGATATGGTCTGCAAGAACTTCAAGGCAGCATGAGAGTGACTATTAAACAATTGAATGAAAAATCCTAGCATATTAAATCAGCATTACTCCATAGTCTTGAAGAATGGTGCATTAACTGTGTTCAAATTAAGAAACCTGAAAGGAATGCAAACTTGTGACCAAACACCTGGGTGTTACATTTAAAGGTGGCCACATGTAAAGGAGATATTAACATTTCAAAGCAAACCAAAAGAGCAGATTCCAGACCACAAGTGTCGCTTCTACTATAGTGCCATTTTTATAATGCTAGAAAAGATCTTATCATACAGATGTGACAGAGAAGAAGGTGCAACACTATGATGTCCTTCACTGGTACCCCTGTTTCTGGCATCATTGGAGGGCCATGGTGGCACTGAAGTTATTAAAAACAGTCTCTCCATCTGTCAGAGCATGGTGTGTTTCTGGCCTTTTGTCACTTTGAAGATGCAGCATGTCAGGCTTTCCACCCTATGAAGTGATTGGAGATAAGACCAAAATCCGTTATCAGCATGTCTGTCAACTATCGACAATCCCATCTGTCTTCACTGATAAGACTAGACTTGCATCATGGCTTCAGAATTTTTACTAAGCGTGGACAATTCTGACTGATGCTTCGAAAAGGGAAATGTGATAAAATTAGAACCAGTCTCATTAAAGATTAAATGTGGTAAATGTTGAGTCTAATAGAATTTCTACTCACATAACAATGTGAGGACAGAAAATACAAGTATCTACAGCTGAAACTTTTGAATTTCGTTCAGACTTTTTAGAGACTTTGGTGTTTTTGTGTTTTGTACAAAATCGCTGTGACCATAGACCTTAAAAATTCAAGATGCTGAAAATACTGGACGACTCATTAAAACATATTTTACTGCAAAGCAAAATACTGTTGACTAAGGCCCTGCTGTTGGTGTTTTCTTCTTCAGAATACTCTCTACTTAGTATGAGTTGAAACCATTCCTTACTACATAATTACAGTACTGTGTAAAAGTCTTGTGTCACCCCTAATTTCTTCATATTTTGCTAGGAAACTGGAAAATATGTGCAGCAATTTATTGAAAAATTCATAATTACACATGGGAATACAATATATAGCACAAAAATAGAGTTTCTATGATTCTAATGAGCTGGAAATTCAATATTTGGTGTGGCCACATTTGTTCTTCAACATAGCCTGAACTCTCTTAGGTAAGCTTTCTTGTAGCTTTCGTGTAGTTTAAGTAGTCTTCAAGACTAGCTCTCCAGGTTTCTTGAAAACCATTCCAAAGCTCTTCTTTGGATGTTGGCTGCCTTTTTTTTCCATTCTCTGTCAAGATCATCCCATACTGCTTCAAAAATGTTGAGGTCCAAGCTATGGGGAGGCTAAGCCATGACAGATAGTGATTCAGTTGTTTTATCCAGATTTACTGCATTGGCAGTGTGTTTGAGGTGGAGTTTGGTGAGGCCATGGAAAAAGACTTTTAGACTGCTTCAAAGTGATTCTGGCAAACCGTCAGGCAACTCAGGAGGGGAAAGCAGTGCTCTACCCAGTGACGTGCAGTGAGGTTTGTGACTGGTGAGGCACTGACTCGTCTGGAGTTGGATGTTGGATGTTCATATATATGAACCCAAAATAGAAGCTTATATTTCAATTTTAATTATGATAATGATTAATTATGCTTTAATCAACTCCATACTATTATGACCGATCACAAAGAATAAACATGCCACACACTTTCATTCAATAAATTAGACAGACTTTGGAACATCAGCGTGTGTAGCTCATGTGTAATCAAACATGTATATTGGAGATATAAAGAGAGACAGCAATGGGCATGCGCCAACCTCCTGCTTAATTTATTGTATGTGACACAGCACCACCAGAGGTGAGGCACAGCACAGCACTGCCTCACCCCGTATTTCTTCCATGTGTTTGAATAGTCAATGCGTAAATTCTGCGATTTTGACCATTAAAGTGTTTAAATAATTAAGAAAACAGTTTCATAAAACAGTTTTATAGAACAGTGAAGTGGTCAAATGTATTTTCTCTCATCACTGTTAGTATTTTACTTGTCACGATGACAGGAGAGGCACTGCCTCCCCTGACTGCACGTCACTGGCTCTACCCATGGTGTATACTGCAGGTGAGGCGCTGCTGACTTCAACTGAGGATATAGTTGGGCAGTGGACAGAATAAATCAAGGACCTCCTTAATCCTACTGACACGTCTCCTGTAGAGGAAGCAGAGTCTAGGGACAAGGGGCATGACTTGCCAATCACTGGGGGTGAGGTAGTTAAACAGTTCCTTGGTGGCAGGGCCCCTGGGGTGGATGAGATTCCTAAAGGATATGGATGGTATAGGGCTGGCTTGGTTGACATATCTCTGCAACAGCACATGGAGATCTGGGGTAGTGCCTCTGGATTGGGTGGTTTGTTCTCATGTTCAAGAAAGGGAACAGAAGGATGTGCTCCACCTATAGGTGGGTCACACTCCTCAGCCTCCCTGGGAAAGTCTGTGCCAGAGTGCGCAAAAAGAGAGTTTGTCTGTTAGTAGAACCCTGTACAACTGCAACAAGAGCTTGGTCCATATTGCCGGCAATATGTTGGACTCATTTCCAATGGGTGTTGGAAACCTCCAGGGCTGCCCTTTATCACAGATTCTGTACATAATTTTTATGGACAGAATTTCTCAGCGTAGCCAAGTGGCAGAAGGCTTCTGCCTTGGTGACCTCAGAATCTCATCTCTGTTTTTGTGGATGATGTGGTCTTGTTGACTTCAACAGGTGATGGCCTCCAGTTCACATTAGAGCAGTTTGCAGCCAAGTGTGAAGCAGCAGGTATGAGAATTAGCACATCAAAGTCTAAGGCCATGGTTTTCATCCAGAAAAGGGTGGCATGGCCACTCCTGGTCAGGGATGAGTTGCTGCCCCAAGTGGACAAGTTTAAGTATCTTGGGGTCTTGTTCATGAGTTTGGGAAGAGGGGAGTGGGAGATTGACAGACTGAAGCTGCAGTGATGCTAACACTGTACTCCTCCGATTTGGTGAAAGACAGCTGAACATTAAAGCAAAGCTGTTGATTTAGTGGTCAATCTATTTATTGTACAACCTACCCCCCACATGGCAACCTGCAATAAGCAGAAGAAAATGGATGGACAGACAGACCTAAAGTTTGGATTCATCACTCCATAAAACCTGTTGCCACAAATTTTCACCCCAGTTCTTGTGTTATTTGGCATACTTCAGCCCTTTCTCCCCCTTTCCCTTCTTAAACAGCAATCCTTCCATTGAGACCATTTCTGATGAGGCTTAGGCATAGAGCAGATGGATCAACTTTATCAGGTCCTTTTTTAGTCCTGCCACTTTTGTCCTCCATTTGTTCAGTTTCCTTAAAATTTTTAAGCACATACTACACACAATACCAAGTATGCCAGGTTTTCACCTAATAGCTCTTTAGAAGTCCCCTTGTTGGTGCAAAAATACTATTTTAGGTCCTCAAACTGTTTAAGAAAACACTTTATCTTTGGAATTTTTTTTAATTCAACTAAAGAAACGGGAACAAATTATGAGGCCATGGTTAGTAACAAAGATACAATTTAAAATGAAATTTTTGCTACTGAGTAGACAGCACCGATTCATCCCTTGAGTTAGGTCCCTTTTTACTGATTGGATTATTCATAGGTGAGTGTTAAGTGGCTTATTAAAAAAACAAATGTTTCCTCTGAAAATGGTCAGGTACAAGGACTGGACTGAAATTTTGTGAAAAAGCAGTTAATGTCCAAAGAAAAACTTCAAAAGACCTCTGGAAACCCTGGACAACTATTGCTCAAGCCTGTTTTAAAAAATTTAAAGTCTAGTTCCTTGAAAGCAAAATATAAGAAATGAGGGGCAGCCCAAGACTATTGCACAGTACTACATGATGGTTATATTTCACTCAAGACTGCAGCATTAGTTAGATATCTACACTTAAAGTCAGTAAATATATTTGTGGACTCTTGTGGGAAAAAGCATTGCTGGTTAACAACACTGCAAGTGTGAAACTATACATGTCAGAACTCTATAAATTCTGAATTATTAATATATGAAGGCAAATGGGTTCTGCCATATCAGAAAGAAGATAATCAGATGAGAAAGTGTGGGAATAAAAGCTGGATTAATAATGAATTAATTTGTCCCACATTTTCCAGCTTGCAAACCCATCTACAGGAAAACCTAAATATATTCTGTTGGGAAAAAAAAGTTTTAATTTCATCACCGCGCGTTACAAGTAATTTATAATTCTTGCTGCGTTCATTCTGGTGTTGACATCAAAAATTTAAAAAAGTTCAATTCCCTAAGTCTTATAAGCATTTTAAAGTGTACTTTGAAAGTTCATGAATTGTCTTCACTGTTAAGAGAAAAAAAGTACTATAGTATTTTTGCTATTTAAAAATGTATTTATTATTATTGATATTTTTATATTTTAAATATTTTTCTGAGTCTTTTGATGCTGGCAGTCAACAGTGGGGTATCTGCACACTATTATACATTTGTATTTCACTAGAAATATATAAAATCATATAAAATAATGCTTTTTATATCTTGGGCTGACAGTGCAGAGAATGATTTGGAGATGAATGTCATGTTGCAACTCTTCATTGAGTCCCTTGGGATAAATACTCTGTGAATAAAGTGTCATCTAGGTTTCACTGTGTTGCAGCTTCTTTTCAGTGTCACCTTCATGCAACTACAGCTTAACATCTTAGCTAAAAACAAATGTCAAGTTTGTCGGTGCATATCCTATTCACATTCTGTACAGTTTTGGTTTATTATATTTTTATTCAGACAGAATGTGAGGTATGTTACTGTGCCAAAATCTCGAGCCAACCCTCTTTTCTTTTTATTTTGCTTCCATGGTGCCATTTTTTTATAACACTCAACAGTGAATATCTGCAGCCATCTGTAAAACTAGGTGGAGACTGTAATGGTTTGGGCATTTCAGCCAGTGGTATTGGGGATCTTGTCAAAACTGATGGATTTATGAATGCAGAAAGGTACAGTCAGATTTTGATGGACCATGCAGCACCATCTGGAAAGCCTCTGATTGGCAACAGCTTCAATTTTTTATTTTTTTTTGCATGATAATGATGCCAAACACACTGCCAATGCAGTAAAAGCATGCCTGGATAGAAAAACACACAGTGGCTTCCCCTGAGCCTGGACCTCAAAATTATTGAAGTAGTATGGGGCATCTTGATAGAGAACAGAACAAAAAATCAGCCACTATCCAAAGAAGAAGTTTTGGAATGTCCTTCAAGAAGACCGGGGAACTATTCCTGAAGACTACTTGAAGGAATTACAAGAAATCTTGCTTAAGAGAGTTCAGGTGGTCATAACAATTACTAGTTTTTTCATGCAAAAAGAGGAATAAAAATACCCAGGGAAAAAAATCTTGACTGAGGATTAAAAACTGTATTTCTTTTTATGTTTGCACATGTCTCATTTTCCCAATTTCCTAACAAAATATGAGAAATGGAGTTAGTTTAAGACTTTTGCAAAGTACTGTACATTTTTACTTTATTTGCAAGGCCTTCTCAAGTGGAGAATGTACAGATGTTAAGTTAGCTAGCTGTACATACTTTACGTACACCGCGACTGAGCACATTTGCAGTCTTTCAGTTCGCCAGTTCTTGATCTCACTAGGAATTCAGTTGCTTACAGTTCTTTTTGTTTCAGTGTAATTTAATATTACAAAACTAAAAATGCTGTTTCTGTATTTAATTAACAAGTTAACCTAAAAATTAATTACACTTATTCTGTGTAATCATACAGTGGTATACATGCAGCGATCCAGGAGTCCTGTGCTCAAATTCAACTTGCAGGGTTTGTAGTCCATCCATCTACAGACAAAACAATGTGATTTCTGTATGTAGGTACAACATTGCCAATGTTAGCAACCCTGCTAAGAACAACCATGAAAATATCATAACTTTGGACTTGTGTGCATGTGTTTTAACCATAAAGACTGTGGCTTTTGCAATTGCTATTATAATCACTGTCTTTATTGGCAAAGGTAGTATCCACCATGAAAAAAAAATATGGCAACTCTGATAATAATGAAAATACATTATGTTCTACCACAAAAAGTAATTTTTTCTTTTTACCAGAATTAGCAGAATTTTTAGTTTAACATTGGAAACCATGAACAAACTGAAAAACAACAGACCGTAGATATCATTAATTATTTGGCCATCTATACAGTTTTTTAATACAATGAAGAAAAAAAATACTAAACCTTGGAGCCCTGCTTGTTTTCACATACATTTTACACCATTCAAAACAGTTAAAAAAAAAAAGACCTACTGTATAGTTACATCTGCATCACTTTGGATCTGAGATCACTGGTATCACTTAACAAAAATGGTGCTAATTCATGATGTTCTACAAATGTTTACCAAAACTGAAATATCTGTATCAGGAGCTACAGATTTTCTACAATATCAGTTTTACTGGGGGAGATCCAGAGTTGCCTACAGTAGGATAATTGGTGTTTGACTTAAACATAATCTTTCCCACCCACACATCCCAGGAGGTAGGGCACGATTTCAAAATTATACCCTCCCACTTGTCTAACATTATGGACCTCCTGTCTTCCTCTGAAACAGAAGCAGTAATGGCCCATTATTTTTATACACCAACTATAGTATTTACCACAGACTGCTAAGGCTAAAGAGCAGAGGTGGAAACAGTGGTAAAGAGAGTGGCCCTGGCCTTTTGCAAGGGATACAATAGAGGCCTATATTTCCAAGAATGGCTCAGCTGAACAGACCGTTGTTCGCTTCAGTGAGAATCCATTTCAAATGTTTCTTT
This sequence comes from Pterophyllum scalare, assembly GCA_024447675.2. Classification (NCBI taxonomy): domain Eukaryota; kingdom Metazoa; phylum Chordata; class Actinopteri; order Cichliformes; family Cichlidae; genus Pterophyllum; species Pterophyllum scalare. The sequence continues at coordinate 15,487 of JAMQGT020010232.1, read as the reverse complement.
TTTTTTTTTCTTTGATTGCTAGTTGTAAACCTCAGGGGCCCTCAAATAAATGCAGTTAATTGTCAGAATAATGAATAACAACTGGTCAAATTAGCCGTTTAATATGAGCTCTAGATATTATGCAAAAGCAACTTCACATTCAAAAGAGGGAGAATAACCACGCAGTCAAAGGAAAGCCACAATAAACTTGAAATGAGAGGAAGGGTAGGATGAGGGGTGAGAGAGTGAGGATGCTCAGTATATGAAAAAGGAGGGGCAATAGTCACCAACTGACTAAAAAGTGAGCTTTTATCATTTATTCATTTGAAATGCAAAATTAGGGAGGCAGATACTGAACATACCCAGCTAAGCCCTCCGCTATTTTTCCTTTCTCATTTGCATTGAAAGAACTGCAGGGTTCATGTGAATGCTGAGGCTCATGAGCGTCATGGAACTGAGCGATCCCCCTTGAGCCAGTTCATACTCCCACATGTTGATGAACATGGAAGAACTCTGAGCAAAAGCATGGGAAACAGCACTCACTACCCTAGCTATGCATAATATAGGCACAAAAACTCGGTACCCAAGTACAGATTATGTTAATGTGTTACATGGTGTTTTGCATGTATTTTCCGCCTGCATGAACATAGTTAGAGTTTACAACGGTGGTTGAAAAGTCTTAATTTTAAGGTAAAGCTTGTGGCATTAAAGTCAAAGTAAAATTAAAATTTATATTTGATAAGAAATCAGTGTTTTGCTTTGTTTTTTGCTTATGTGCTTATTTATTAAAAATAGTAAATGACAAAGAGAAGAAAATTAAAATAACAGCATACATGTTATTTGATAACATGTATTTTTGAAACCAAATAACAATTTCACTACTAGCAATTTAAGTGGCGGAATATCTGTGTGGGCTGGGACTAAAACTGGATTGTATTACTTCATTTGCTGTGGTCAACAGTTGAAGCACAGACATTGTTGGCTTTTGCTTTACATCAACAGTGATTTTGTTACCAACTCTTATATTCTCGCCTCTGTGAGTCCTACTGTCAATTCATGTCAAGAATTCCAATGACTCAGTGTCTAGCTCCATTTCTGAAACGTAAGCAGATCAGCTTGTCTGAATGAAAAGCAAACTTGAAAAAACTGTGGTGGAACAGGAAAGGCACATAACTAACATCATTGTGGAAAATACTCCGTTCATTCATTTTCTTCTGCTTATCCAATTCAGGGTCACGGGGCCTGAAGTCTATCCCAGCTGCCATGGGGCAAGAGGCAGAGAACATCCTGGACAGGTCACCAGTCTGTTGAAAGGCCAACACAGAGAGACAGACAACCATTGACACTCACATTCACACCTATGGGCAATTTAGGATCACCAGTTAACCAAATCCCACTAATTGCAGTCTTTGAATGGTGGGAGGAAGCCGGAGTACCAGAGAGAACACAGTCAAACACAAGAAGAACATACAAACTCCATACAGAAAGGCCCTGGCCAGATGGTGAATTTGAACCCAAGACCTTCTTGCTATGAGGCAACAGTGTTAACCACCAGTCACCGTCCCAGACAGGTTGCCAGTCTGTCACAAGGCTAACACCGAGAGACAGACAACCATTCACACTACCCTTGAGTCTGGTGCCTTATACCACTTGGCTATCCTGACAACCTATGTCATAATATATCATGCATAATTCAAGGTTTTTACATATAAATTAGCCATTATTGTCACAGAATAAAAATGATGTAATGCTATTATAAGGTGTTATAGATGCATAAATGCTACAAATGAATCATTGCAGCCCACTGGTAGGTGAGTGCAAGGTAATATGATGACTTCATAATACATTGTATCGATAAGAACCTTCAGATGAATAAGATGTACCTGAGTTCCAATTTTGGTTGATCAGGAGGGGTTTGTGGGCAAATAAACAAATAGAGATTTCGTACATTATAGTACGATTTACCCAAGAAGTGAAGAACATTTCTGAGAATTGTATTTGTTTATGGCTGAGCCATAAATAAATAAAAAGTTTATCATATATAAATGATTTGCTAAACCTCAAATGCTCTTACATGTCTTCCATTTATTTACATTTCTGGATAATACCAAAAAGTCAATGAAACAATTGTAATTCTAACTGCCAATCCTTTAACTAGAATATTAGTCATATGATTCCTCCATATTCTAACTATGAAACATGAATAAGCTTGTAGCCCCTCTAATACAATAAAACTCCAATCCACTCTCAGCAGGAAATTAAATGACAAAAATAAACACTAAGAAATTAGAGTTGAGCAATACTGATAAATAACTGGTCTCACAAGAGCATAACTCCTTTGCCTCAGGAAAAAAAATATGTAAACACAATTGTTACAAAATAAATAAATCCCCCCACACACAAACATAAAAATATTTTAGAGCCATTTTAATTTTGTTGTATATTCAATATGTAGTTTTAGCTGTGATTATCTCAATTAAATACAACAGACTTTGTTCCAACCCTGCGTACACATCTCCAGTATTACTACAAAAGTACACATTTAAGTATAACTGCAACCACTGCACTAATCACCTGTACTGAACTCCAGCTAGACTTTCATTTGAGTCCAGACATCCAACTAACTACAAAGAACTTTGTGTCCCACAGTGACTGGGTGTGTGCATCTCCCTACGTTCACACATGCAGTTCAGGCTGTATTGGAGGGAGGGGGCAACATGCTGACCGTCACTTTCCCTTGCTGTCAGGACCAATCAGTGTCTGGCAAGTTAATGGAGAACACAAAACCTATTTAAAAGCTACATTTACCACTTGGCTGATTCCATTACATTGTGTAATTTCCAGGTGTCACATTTCCCCTCCACACGTCTGTCTTAATGCTCTCCCAAGCACCCTCTGATTAGTCAGCCTCGCCTGGCTCCCCCAAATCCACTCTAGCAGAGCACCCCATCCGTTTACATCCTCCTTGAAGGGAAAAACTCCTTACTGCACATTTTATTTGGGTGTTCAGCAAGTTACCAGATAATACTGGACACTTGTCTAGCTGTAAAATTCTAAATGTGCAGTCCCCTCTGTTCCTGGGATGGTCAACACGTGTATTTTGTTCTAAGTTGTAAAAGACAATAGCTTTTAAATGGCAGTGTGTTAATTAATATGATTTGCGCCTTGGTGTGTTAAACCTTTCCCACACCCAGACTTTGAATCAAATTCTGGGATAAGAAGAACCTGTCATTGGCAGTTGATGCTAATCGGCACAAATAATGTTATCTGCTGCAGCCAAACTCAAATATTTCATAATACTTTCAATAGGTGTTTAATTTGACTTCAAAGGACAGAATGGGTCCTTTCATTTAGATGTAAAAGGAGCAAAAAATACAGGTAAGGTGTCATTTGGTTTCACCTTTGAATATTTGAAAGCTATGGACAAGAACCAGAACTCATTTGAAATAGAAAAGTCACTGAGGGCATATCATAGTTATTCCTGCCCACGGGTATTTTCATAAATTGCTTTTATGTGGATATGCCTACAATTGATAGTAAAGTTTATAGACAGTATTTGTTCATGAAAGGTTAGGTTTTGTCTCAATTCCTGATTCATTTTGATTGAGTGATACCCACTTACACGAGTCAAGATTTAATTTGAAACTTTAGTTTCCATTGTTTTTTTCCTGATACATAAAATGAGCCTGTAGGTCTTAAATCCATTTTCTTTGCTTCTGATAATAACTGTATCAAGATCAGTGATAATACCCCCCTGTGTCCCAGGTTGCTTGGTTAATGAGAAGCATCTCAGTGAGCTAACCACTTAGACATCAGCACTGGATTCCCAGTGGTACTGATGGTGGTCAGTAGATAACCTCCAGCACTTTGTCAAATATGCCGATGGCATTTAATCAGTGCCATGACATTGAATTGTGGTCATCAACAAACCAGGGAAATCAATGTTAGATGAAGATGCAATTGAGAGCTTCATTTGATTTGTGACCTAAGCTCTCTGTTCTTCAGGTTTCAGGCCACAAGGGAGCTGCCACCACCAAATGTTCGTTATTGCTTCAAGAATCGTCAACTTATTGATTCATTAGTGCTTCTTTGTTTTCTGAAAATATTACTCTCAGGAAACATGTTATTTTCTCCATCATTCTTCATCCATAGACAGAAGTTCACTAGCCTTTTGACAGTATAGTTTGTACACTCAGTTTCATGAGAAGTCTTAGCCTATTGTTTCTTGTGCCAAAGCTGAACTGAGTTCTGCTGTGCTGTTTTTATTTCTGCTATTGCAATGGAGTTTGAGTTCTGAAATCAAAGTTGTTTAAAATGCAAAGCCTTGCCCCTATAAGAGTGTTTCACTCCTTTTAATTACATGCAATACCCTGAAGTTAGGAGATCTGTCAAACTGTCTATACTTACAAGTGGGGAAATAAGTACATAATTGATTTTTGGATTGGTGATCATTGCTATTGAACTGTGGGCCTTAGTGCTACTTGCCAGCCTTAACAGTTCAATACAATGGAAGTAAGGATTCTCCTTGGTGTAATTCCTACTATTATTTTAAATTGTAGGATTGTAAAAAAGAAAAAATCCAAACAAATAAAAAAACAAAATACTTGTAATTCTGCAAAACATATAAACCTTTATGCTTGTACGTTCCTGCAATACAAGTAGATAATGTAGAAGCAATAGTTGGTAAACACCATCAAATTTTTATTTTTAGTGCTGCTGCTATCCAGCCAGACAACAAATTACAGGTCAACCAGGTTGATTTGCGAGTTCAGTCCTCCTACTCAAGTCACTGGTGAATTGCCCACTGTCGGAAGAGTATATTAAAAGGACCCAAAGGGCCACTAATGATCTGCTTTCCATCAATGTGCAGCTTGCCAGGAAATGTCCTGTGCTTTAATTAATGATTCTGAAGCTAACAATCAATTCACGCATAATGTTAAAGGAATTAAATCTGTCCCCTGAAAATGTACCCATTTGGTGGGTAGGACATGGTAATTGTTACAACTGACAGTAAAGCCTGTTGTTAAAAAAAGATAGAGAAAAAATAACAACAAGGCAGGCTGTCCATCTTTTCTAGGGTCAAATAGAGTGTGTTGGTAGGGTAACATCCGTCATGTGAGCTGAGCTATTTTCTGTCTATCTGACTGACTGGAGGCGATCCTTCAGGAATTCATCATTTATCAAACTGGGTGATATCCCCTCCGGCAGGACAGGGAGCGGATGAAGTCTGATACCTCCGGGTCTGCCTGGAGAGAAGAAGGTCAATCGGGAAGCATTAGCTTCTGGCATAGCTACATGATTACTAGCACTTTCATTAAACTTGACTTACAGATAATAACAAATACTCACTTATGTAAGCATAAAAGTTTTGGTCCCCTGCTTTTTTTTCTCCCTCACACATATTAAAACTGATCACCACAATGTAAAAGGAAAAGGGTGAATAATGTGCTGCAAATTAATGAATGAATGAGAATACTGAATTAATATGAAAATTATTTACATTTTATATATATATGTGTGTGTGTGTGTGTGTGTGAACAAACACCATGCAAATTGATCTTTATTGTAAAACCAGCAAGCCTGGCCTTAATTTCTTACTGCTTCAATACTTAAACAGTGCGCAGAATGATTTAAACATTATGTGAATAAAAGCCTTCAAAAAAAGCTTTTTATATTGATATCGAAAAGGAGTATATGAACAAAAACAAAACTTGGACGAGCATGGCTTGTGTTCCCTGACAGGCTGTGCAGGCTTGAGTGCTTTCTACTATGCATGAGTAAAGTAAAGTTTCAAAGTTTCAAGGACTTCAGCTAATCACTATAATGGATATCTACTCTATCTTCTTACACCCCATTCCTATCCAACATCCACAATCTAGTATGCTACAATGAGGACCAGCAGAGTAAAATGACTGGCTGGAAGGCACTACCTGTGCTTATAGTGTGATCACAATGTCCAATTATTATTTTGTCTCAGGTGTGGTTAGGCCATCCCTGTTGTTGCTTAGGTTTACAAAGGGATGACAGCATCCACAGTTTTACAGGATAAAGATGCTAGTGTGACTAACAACCCAGGACTGATTCAGTGTTGAACAACCATACTGACAAGTCAGTAGTTATTTGAATTTTATACATGAGTACACTGAATGACAAAAAAAAAAAAAAAAATCTCAATTTAACCATTCATTGTGATGCTGAAAAAAAGGGCCCTCCCTTAACTGTAAAACAATAAATAAAAAACTGTGTGTCAGTAGACACCAGTTTCTGTTATGGCAAGTGAACTCTAATATACATATCAATTGAAACATACCAAAAGTGAAAGCAATCTCTTGCCTTTCAGTTCACACGGTTTTCTCTCCCGTAAAGGATTTTTATACATCTATCCTGTAAATTACTGCCATTTTGTGTCCACAGTTGTCAAGTTGTCTCTGGAAGTTAGCTTGACTACAAGCCATTGGAATCTATGGTTTCTGTCATTTCCATGGGTATGTCTGTATCCCATCAATGGAGGCTGGAGCTGGACAAGATGAAGGGAGGGAGACACTTTTTTGGCTATACATGTACATTATAGATAAACCTGTGCTTTCTGACCGATGGGAGATGGGGTGCTAGAGAAGCTAGATTAGCTTGCACTACTCTGACTTAAGTTACAATCTCTGCTTTGTTATGCACATGTGCAGATGCATGTGAAACTAAAGAGAGCATTAACAAGTAATTGAGCAAATTCCACAGTGATTTATTATTTTAACAGATAAGTTTTCTCTTTGGCTAACAAGTGTGATGTATAAGAGAAATAGTGTAATAGAGTTAATAACTTGTTAACCCTCTATACCCCATAGCGGCCGTGGCCAGCCGCCTTGCATTTCCCAATAATGGCTGTGGCCTGCAGGCCTGCCAGCATGTTTCTACTACTGTTTGTACAAAAACATTTTTGTGCATTCTATAGTTCAACATATATAGCTAGAAAATATTTTGCAGTATTTTATGTTTTTACCCCAGAGTCCCCTTAAATGCTCTGGCTGGCATTTATCTAGTGAGCGCAGGCTGTCAGATCACTGTTTATATCATAATGCCAGGTGTGGAGTGTCCACAATTATTAACTCTGGAGGATGCTGTAAATCTTTGTGAAAATCGTCCAATACAGGTTGATGAGTCAGAGAAGCTCACTTCTGTCTGATGGCAGGGATACTGAAGAGTTGTTGAGGATTTCTAGAACTTTTGCCACTGTTAGCGACTGTTAGCTAGCGTTACTCAAACTTTCTTCGAGATGGCTCTAATGTTGTCAATGAAAGTGTGATTTTTGGGACACTTGAGCCTAATTTTAGCTGGCATAAGATTATAACCAACCGTTGTTGTTCTTGTATAGCTGGCTCTTGTCAGCTGTCTGTAGGTGCGAGGGTCATATTTTCTAATCTGCTGAAAATCAGCAAATACAACATTATTGGGAATAAATAAGCATTAAATAAATAACTAAGCATTATTTTTAATCCTCCATTAGTTAACTGCAATACACAGTTGTCAAACCTTTTAATTTAGCTTTGATTTTTTTTTATTATTATTATTTTTATTATTATATTATTACTTTTTTTTATATCCAGCTGGTCCAGGACAGCCACACTATAAACATATAATTGTAGAGAACATGATGCAGTACTCGATTAAATGGCCCAACAGTATGCAAAATATTTAAAATGAGCTTATAGTCAAACATCTGTAGCAGAATCCATAAAACACATTTTCTGCATCTTTAGTAAATATTTTCAAATTCTGGTATTGCTAATTTTAGCAAGGGAAAAATTCTAAATTCCTATACAGCCAGTCATTTTGCTGATCAGTAATCACACATCTTCAGCCAGCAAGGAGTGAAGAAAAGTGGAAATGTTCAGGCAAATGTTCAGGCAAAGTGCAGCAGGATGCAGGAGGCTGTCAGCACACATAAAATAATAAAATCAGGAAACTGATTTTTCTTGACCAGATTAAAATAAATGAAGGTGAGGTGTGAGGGATCAAATGCAATCCCTTTTGTTACAATAATTTGAGAAGACAAGTGTCAACAAAAGGCATCCTATAGGATTTCACTGGACTAGCCCATGCCTAAAATGTCCAATTTGACTTCCCTGCTGACATCAGCAACAGTGAGATTGCTGAAACATCCACTTTGATGCTCTCCAAAACAATCAGTTTTGTTGCATGTTGAGTACTTAGTGTGACGTGAGAAATGGAATGGACGATTGTAAATTATAAGGCAAAAGTAAGGGATGATTATTGAATGGGGAATAAAAAAAAAAGACCCACCTAAACCCAAAAGAATGAACCGGTCAGAGGTTAGAAAGTGAACAGAAATTTACTAAGGATTAGAAAATGTTGTGAAAAAACAGTATTTTCAGTGTTTAAAAGCTAGTTGTAACTGCTTCTGTAGAAATCATCATTTTTACTGTGTACACACACACAAAAAAAAACATGCTTACACACACACACATATAAATACAAATTCACATGTACATATTCTGTGCATAAATACATACAGTACATTTTAGCAGGACTAGTAATGAATGCCCAGTGGAATGACATGAATATGCATGACCAATCTGGGATGTTTGTATTTTATTATGTGCACTTGGCATGTAGTTGTTCGTCCTTAAAATAGAATGTTAATATTTGTAATACGTGATCTGACTGGTGATGAAATATATTCAGTGTGCCCTATTTGTTTACATATAAATGAAAGATTAGGGTATTTGCAATGCAAAATCGATAATTAAATGCAAGTACTAATTGGATGATAGTAATGCCAGTAGTTTAATGGAAAAACCTCCCAGTATGTAAAACTATAATTAGATTATCTGATTTACTTGGTTAGCAGAAACAGGTGGACATTAGGGCAACATAGATTTCCCGAGGTGAACAGAATAAATATAAATACGATCCACTGCTGAATCTACTGAGAATTTACTGTATGGATTATTGAACTACTCATTTAAAATATAGTCTCTAGAAATCTGTTTTTGAAAAACCATATTTATAAAGATAAAGACAGTCAGAAATGCAAAGACACAGTTAACAGGCAAAAAATATTTATGGATAAAGATTTATAAGGCGAGGACTAACATGGAAACATCTGCTGTGTTTTCACAGAGTAGATGACATTAACGTTAATCCCTAATTTTCATCTACACTCCAAATCTTTCACACACTTTGTGACAAACACAGATGTCACACTTTATTTCATCAACTGACATCTTTTCTTTCTCATAAGGCTGCTTTTGACTTTGAGTGCCTATTGTGCAGTTTTCACCCAGACAACACCTGACACCACAGCATGGTCGCAACACTTCCCACAGGGCACCTAAACAAAAAGATAAAAGCGCCATACCATGGCATTTTGGCATGTGGACATTCACAGATTCTGGTGTTCACACGTAGAGTTTCTTTATATGCACTGAAAAAATCAATTTAAAAGAATATGCTTTTTTTTATTTCCAATAATTAATTCATCAGCTAGGAATAAGGCTCAACAATAAGCTGCTTTGTTTAGAGGAACATTTATCTCCATGTGCCATGCTGGGAAAGGGGGCCACGGCTGGATGATGTCAGTTTTGCTCCACTGGCTTGGTACATTAAGCTCACTATTTGCTCTATGTGAGAATCAATAATGGGGCATCTGTAGGACTATTACAGCCATAATCTTACACAAGGCAGCATCCTCATGATTCACACAAAGTCTCGAAGAACACCTTGTACAAGGGTAATGTCAAGAGTGGAAAAACAAATACTGTAATATAGATATTGGAATGGAGAAAACATAATGGCCTTAAATTGATCACCACTATAGTCTTGTACAATATTTATATATTTTTTGGTTTGTTTGTTTGTTTGGGGGGGGCGTAAACCAGAAGTAAGCAGTACTTAAGTCTGCTAACCACCCTGAACTGCACATTAAACCTTCAGTGTCAAAATCTTGTGAAATTTGAGACTGAACTGTCAAAAGGTGTGAAGATGGGCAGATGTGATCAATCAGACAGCGATTTCTAGACATTTGGGAATTGCTGCTGCACTGCCCCCCCCCATTTTTTTTTCTGTCACATGGAACCTGACTCACTGAGCCATGATTGTACAGTGCCCGCTACCTCTCATCAAGCACTCTTTAGTTCAGGCAATCATCTGTGCCCTTACCTGTGTTCCCTTAGCAGTTGCTATGGCAACAGCCTCTGCTTGATCAGCCTCCTATTCATGGAGTGACACTTGAATGACCACTCTGTGGATCAGTGAAACTCACCCTTCTGGATAAAGAAATACAGAGAGGTGTAATAATCATGATCGCAGAAATGTTGATCACTTTAAACACTGCTAAAAAGTTTTAGTTTTGCTTTAATGCTCCTCAGCTGTAATTTGGACGTTTCAGATAAACCCAGTGATCCATGTGTGTATTGCAGACTCAAGGCTGAATGAGACTGGTGCCTGTCTAATGTATTTACTAAGTAAAGTCAAACAAAGCATATTGGATTTTTGCAAGGGAAAGGGTTTATTGTTTCTTTTTTGTTTGTTTTTTGGTTTTTTTTGCTTCTTTTTCATGACTTTGGTGACATTATGATGTCTGTAAAAATCCCTTAAAGTTTTACCATAATATTCAAGGTCTATGTTTTCACGCGATATTTACTTCTTTACACAGCTGTTTTTAACGTTTCACCATAAATTCCCCAATACTTCTGTTACATTATCAACAAGAACAAATGCGCTGGCCAGCTCAGTGTCACCAAAAGATACCTGAAAGATCAGAAGACAACCAAATTGGATGTTTGAGGAGCTATTTCGACATAGTGAAGAAAAACAACTTCACAACATCTAAACAAGTTAAGAACACCCTCAAGGAGGTAGGCATATCATTGTCAAGGTCTACAATGAAGACAGACCACCATGAGTGTAAATACAGAGGGTTTGCAACAAGTTACAGATCACTAGTTTAACTCAACAGGAAGGCCAGATTAGACTTGCCAGACTGCCATAAAATATCTAAGAGAGTCTCTCCTTATATGTATGTATTCACTACTTTTGGACTTCAGTGACTGTCAGTATTTATTATATCTGAATGATGTTCTCAACATTTATAGGACTGAATCTTTGAATATATACATGATAAGATTTTATTTTTTAATTTAACTGTGAATATTTTTTTCATGACAATCTGTGCGGCACAAATGCTACTTCTAGCTGACGGTAGCTTTTTATTTTGCTTGACATGACTTGACATGTATTTTTAAAAAAGATTAAAGTTTTAAAATACCCTCTGTCCCGTTGTTTGCATAAAATCAACCAGATCTGATAGGTGACCAGTCAATCGAGAGCATCATTATCAAAATTGTTTTAGTTTTTATATGAATAAGTCAAGAGCTGAGTGATAAATGAATTCATCTTTTAATAATAATGAGCCACATTAATTCATTTTATCTTCATTTACCTGTTAACACATTTAGGCATTATTAGGGCTTAAATGTGTTAACAGGCAGTGAAGCTTTTACAAAATGAATAAGTATACAATGTTTCCTAAATTTTCTGTTCCCCAGCAAATAAAACCCTCATTTGTTGGCTGTCACACAGACACAGTGACTCAGATTCGAACAGTGTGCAACCACATTGCACCAAAACCATTTATTGGCAAAGCAACTTTTTTTTTTAAATAAATCTAGTCATAGTAGGGAGATTAGGAAAAACACACACTTTCTTCCTTATTCATATAAGAAAGATTAAAATGTGACTAATGCTGTCGCTGAACAAGGATTACACATGCACCTTGCTTGTTGATAATGTAACAGCAGTGAACACTCAACTGCTGTGAGCGGTGTTGTGCTGTGCTAAAGCTCAGCTGAATGCAGCCGGTGCAGCTCTCAGTATTTTTGGGTGCATTTTAATAGGCAAACTGGCAAAATGCTTTCCTATAACAGATGTGCATCATAAAAGTGTTTTGGTTGATGACTTAAAATTCACTCACTAAGCCTTTTTCTGCCACTGTTAGCAGATGGGCATCACGGGTTTATTAAATGTTTCAGTGCTACTCTGACACCTCTCATTCCAAGTGGTTTCATATTGATTTTCATGATGAACATGTCTTAGGCAGCGCAGAGTGACATACATTACTCGGGGATACGAGCAAACGTGTCTCGCATCAGGATTTAACAAGATGTACAACTCATATTTTAGTTAATCTAACACAGATACTTCCAACTCTCTCTTCTTAGCATGATAGAGAAGGCACAGATGCATTTGCTGTGTAGCTGTAATGTTGCCTCAAGAGCTGAGATACAGTAATACATTATGACAGGGCCTTTTTCTCTACCTGCCTTCAGGGCACTTAGTCATGTGTGGTTGAAGTCAAGCTAGCCCTCTCAGGACCTTTCCAATCTGAAGCATATTCTGTCAGCAGCCCCCATCTCCCATACAACATTCTGTTCATGTCATCTATCAATCTTTACCTTCGCTTATTCACTAAGCCTACAGTAAGGCCCACAGATGACAGTTACTGTCGGTCCTTCTGGGGCTTCACAACTCCTCCCTCCTTCTGCAGTATGTTGGCAGAATGGGCCATCGAGCAGTAGACGGCCAATCACATGTGACAGTATGAGGACCGCAGACCTTAGGAGGAGGCTGTTTGTGGTGTAAACAGGCTCTGACAGCAACACTGACTAACAATACACACAGCTACAGAAAGTGCAGCTATTTATATCAGCTAACCCCCCCCCCACCCCACCCCCAACAACCAGGTGACAGTGTAGAGATGAAGCATGCAGGAAACCAAAGGCACTGACATGAAAAAACGAAACAAAACAAACCTCTTTCTGACAACGCACTAAGTGTATATGAGCAGTCAACCTTCATTTAACCAGAACACCTTTATGCTGCCGAGATGTCACTTCAGGTATTTTATGTGAAGCCTGCCCGCTACAAGCTACTGTCATAAAGCAATGATCGAAGGTTAATGAAAGGTGAATGGACAGGCATATAACTACACGTACAATTTAACTGATGTTGCCAAGCAGCCTTTTATAAAGGAGCATTGTTCCATTTTGGTGGATAGCTGTCAATGGCAATTTTTCACATCTGTCATGTAATGGCACTTCATTTGGCAAAACCCCAAATCGAAATGCAGATGGAACTCCGTTGGCACATGGACCACACTTTTAACCTTAGATACCACAGGAATATCACAAGTGTGTAAAAATGTATTTAAAAATATACATTTTATATCCTGTCAATATTTTTCAGGGCAGCTGTGGCTCGGGGTAAAACAAGTCATCTGCCATTTGGAAGGTCGGTGGATTGCTTCCCAGTTTGCATGTCGAAGTATCCTTGGGCAAGATACTGAACCTCAAGTTGCCCCCCAATGCATGCATGTGAGTGTGTGCGTTTGACAAAGCGCTTAGGTACAGAAAAAAGTACCTGTGGGAATGTGTATGTGATTGGGTGAATGAGGCTTAAAGCAAAAACTGCTTTAAGTACTAAGTTAGAGTAGGAAAGTATATGTCCATTTACCATTTAAATTGGCTCAGGTGCATAAAAATTCTTCTTTGATATGTTTAAACTCCCTTAAAAGCTCAAACATATCATACACTTAATTGATGCAACATGTTTATTGATCAGTTTTTATGAGATTTATTTTTTGAGAAATTAAAAAAAAAAATTACATGTGAGGTTTACTCGCCTCCATTTTTTATAAACTTTGTTGAACAAGATGTTTCCCAGGAACAAAAGGATGAATTAATATTGTGGCTGTCCTGTGGTTAAGATCAGCAAACAAAAATATAAATATCAACATAACTATCAGATTTTATAGGACACTGGTCACTAAGCAGATATCAGAGTCACTTACAAAAGTTTATTACACAACCAAATGACTTAACAAATGATCGTGTCTCTGTTTCCACTTAAACAACATCTGCATTAGGAGGAAGTGGCAGTTTAATTCTCATTTGAGATCACTTTTATGTTTTGCTTTCACTCAATTTCTGTTTTCAACTGAATTTTGGATAAGGTGAGGCACAAAATTCGTTGGTTAGAGTGTAGAGAAGATCATTGTTTGGGTTGAAATACATCCTTTTATAGGTCTAGACACATGTTAGGAAACTGCATGTTTTAGCTGACCATTTATTAGCCCCTATAAAATGTGACAATAGTAGCACAGGCACATGCGGTGTTCATGGCCAGAAATAAATCAGTGATGAACTTTGGCTTGGTGCAGCAGTCCATCTCTTTCAAAGCACTTGAATTACATTATATATTGTTTTTCCAATGATGCCAGAAACATGTTGCCCATCCCAGTTGCGAGTTACACGTTTAACTTGACTGAATACTCATATTCTATAATAGGTAAACAATTCCACAGACAAGAGTATATAAAATCAACAAAAAAGCGCAAATAATTATAGACAATAAAAGCAGTTTTGTTGTTTTCTGGAAATACAAGAACAAAAAAATAACTTGCTAATACTCAAGGGTAATAGGGCAATGCAAAATGGGGAATGGATGAAGAAATTAACTTGTTTTCATCTTGCTTCAGTTCATTATTTCAAAGAGAATACAACATTAAGATGTTCTTTCGATAAACAAAAGCTGATTAATTTCCATGGCAAACAATGTCTAATGGTTCCTGTGTTGTTTGAGATTATTTTGGAAAATCTTCACAATGTACAAAGAAGCCTTTCATGCAGCATTTCCCCCAATCCAACAGTTATTAAAATAAAACAATTAATGATACTGTAGTTGTCAGAAACAAACAAAAAATCCCAGAAGCAAAAGATAAAGTACAAAGACTCCATTTGAAGTACATGTTTGTTCTCGTTCTATCACTTTACTAAGATGTCAGCTTAAAGCACAGAATGTAAAACTTCAGATTGTCACAGAAATAAAAAAAAAAAAAAACGGAAGCATTTTTAGTCAGATTCCCTCTCTGCTACGAAAAATTTATAATTACCCAAGTAAATATTTTGAATTCAGACAGTGGCATTTAGAGATACAATAACCCCCCACCATGGGTGAATTCAAACAGGTGGTGTTCTCGCAAGGGCAAAATCTGCCTCATTACCAACTCAGAGTTGTCAGCTACATCAAAGAGGATCTACAGCCTGTTTCCTTTTCTTGAGGGAAAGACTGTTTTTGGCCGAGCAAAATAAACAGTACTGTACTGATGAGGGATTTCTCTCTGATCATCACCGGCCTCAACACTTACTCCTTCCTTTCATGCAGATCTTTAAGGTGCATGAAAAAGAGAATAAATTAAATTCTAATTCCAGCTGGATTCTCAACTGGATTGTCATTTCACTGCCGACCAGTAGATAGGCAGATTCACACTCAGTGACACTGATATTGTCCCACTAAATTCATAGAACGTGGCATTGATAGTTGTTAGTGGTTCATCATCTCATTACTGACATAAAACACTGTAACTGTTTCATATATATATATATATATATATATATATATATATATATATCCAAGCTCCCCCCTATGGGCGGTCTAT
>JAMQGT020010231.1:0-23326 GCA_024447675.2 Pterophyllum scalare | reverse complement strand
CTGTTCCCAGGACTGTGCTGTTCTGGACAGAGATCTCAGATGTTATTCCTAGAATCTGCTGGAGCCACTCTTCCAGTTTGGGGCTCACTGCCCCGAGTGTTTTCCGATTACCACAGGGACCACTGTTACCTTCACCTTCCACATCCTTTCTAGCACTTCTCTGAGCCCTTGGTATTTATCGACCTTCTCGTGTTCCTTCTTCCTGATGTTGCTGTCACTTCGTATTGCAACGTCTATCACTACAGCCTCCTTCCTTTGTTTGTCCACCATCACAATGTCCGGTTGGTTAGCCATCACAAGTTTGTCTGTCTGTATCTGGAAGTCCCACAGGATCTTAGCTCAGTCATTCTCAACTACCCTTGGGGGCATATCCCGTTTTGACCTCCGGACTTCCAGGTCATACTCGATACAGATGTTCCTGTATACTATGCCTGCCACTTAGTTATGGCGCTCCATGCATGCCCTGCCTGCTAGCATCTTGAACCCAGCTGTTATGTGCTGGATTGTTCAGGGGCATCTCTGCACAGCCTGCACCTGGGGTCTTTCCATGTGTGGTAGACCCCAGCCTCTATTAATCTTGTGCTCCGGGCTTGTTCCTGTGCTGCCATGATTACTGCCTCTGTGCTGTCTGTCAGTCCAGCTTTGTCCAGGCATTGGCAGGATTTTTCTAAGTCAGCCACTTCTTCAATCTGTTGGTGGTACAGGCCTGTCTTTCCATGATGGTTCTTGTTATTGCTCTTCTTCTTCCTCGGGTTTCTGCTGCCTGAGGTACTCACTAAGCACCAAATCCTTTGTGGCCATCTTCCTGATGTATTCATGGTTCTTTGTTGTTTCATCTAGGATAGTGGTTCTGACACTCACTAGTCCCTAGCCTCCTTCCTTTTGCTTAGCATACAGTCTCAGGGTGCTGGATTTGGGAAACCCTCCATGCATGGTAAGGAGCTTTCTTGTCTTGATGTCAGTGGCTTCTCTCTCTTCCTTTGGCCAGTTTACTATCACAGCAGGGTATCCAACAACTGGTAGGCCATAGGTGTTGATTGCCCAGATCTTGTTCTTCCCATTCAGCTGACTCTTTAGGACTTGCCTTACTCTCTGTAGGTACTTCGCGGCTGCAGCTTTCCTAGTGGCCTCTTCGTGGTTCCCATTTGCCTGTGGGATCCCAAGGTACTTGTAGCTGTCCACAATGTCTGCAATGTTGCCTTCTGGTAGTGCAATACCCTCAGTTCTGTAGATCTGTGTGGTGTGGATCAGTGAATCAAGGTCTCGTTCACTCCTGGTGTACAGCTTGATGTCATCCATGTACAGGAGGTGGCTGATGTTTGCTCCATTTTGTAGTCAGTATCTGTAGCCAGTCTTGTTAATGATCTGGCTGAGGGGATTCAGTCCTATGCAGAACAGTAGTGGGGACAGAGCATCTCCTTGGTAAATCCCAAACTTGATGGTGACTTGTGCGATGGGCTTGAAGTTGGCCTCTAGTGTTGTTCTCCACATTCCCATTGAGTTCTTGATGAAGGCTCTTAGGGTCCTGTTGATCTTGTATAGTTCTAGGCATTCCAGGATCCATGTGTGGGGAATCGAGTCATAGGCTTTCTTGTAGTCAATCCACTTTTTAGAGGGTACCCAGGGGTCCAGGTTTCCAGCTTAGCCATGATCTTATCTTTCAGGTCAGTATTCAGAGTACTAGTTGTTATTATTATTACTGGGGCTTGGTACCCAATCTCGGAGTGTGGGGATGATGAAATTTCATCCCTGACCTGTTGTCCTGGCTCCATGTTGCCATAGCATTCGTGTTGTACCTCAGTCTCTAGTTGCAACAGGAGCTGCTTCCTTCATATGTTGGACCACTGAGCTACGAGTTGTTTTGATGTCAATTTGGATGTCGGGCTTAGAAGAATCCATAGGTCCCACATGCTCTTCATGTAACTCCTCTCAGTTGGATTACATATGTAGTAGCATTCCAACAGTTCCCGGTTCTCATCTCATGTCCATTTATGTCATAACCTTCTAGTTCCAGTAACCCACTTATCGTCAGTATGCCCTGGTTCCTCAACACCTGACAAGGACCTTGTTAATCCAGGCGACGTCCGAGCTGGTATGGCTTCAATCATGTATCTCTCGCTCATATTCCGAGGTAGGCTTGGTTAGCATGGGAGGGGGGGGGGTCTAACCTGGGGACCCTTACTGGATGTATGCCCTGGTCAGGATTTTATATGCATATGACAGTACACAGTACATATACAATGCAGTTTTTAGATGATGATTTAATTTATCAAGGAAAAAACCTTATCCAAACCTACCTGGCCCTGTGTGAAATCATGAATTAACCGTGATTAAACACATTTTTTGGAAAGCTGAGTAAAAATTAATGAGCCACACCCAGGCCTAATTACTGTCAGAGCTGTTGAATCACTTAAACAAACCTGTCTGGAAAAAGTGAAGGAGGCTAAAAAATCTCAAAAAGCAACACACTGTGCCACAATCTAAAGAAATGGCTGAGAAACAGTCATTGACATCTATCAATCTGGAAAGGGTTACAAAGTCATTTCTAAGGCTTTGGGACTGCAGTGAAACACAGCGAGAGCCATTATCCACAAATGGCGAAAACTTGGAACAATGGTGAACCTTCCAAGGAGTGTACCAAAATTACTCCAAGAGCCTATCAACGACTCACCCAGCAGGACACAGATGAAGCCAGAACAACATCTGAAGAGCTGCAGGCCTCACTTTCCTCAGGTTTAGGTCAGAGTTTATGATTCAACAATAAGAAAAAGACTAGGCAAAAAATGGTATCCATGGGAAAGTTCAAAGGTGAAAACCTCTGCTGAAGAAGAGCATAAAGGCTCATCTCACATTTGCCAAAAAATATCTTGATGATAACCAAGACTTCTGGGAAAATATTCTGTGGACTGATGAGACAAAAGCTGAACTTTTTGGAAGGTTTGTGTCCTGTTACATCTGGCATAAAATTAACACAGCATTTCATCAAAAGAACATCAGTCGAACAGTCAAACATGGTGATGGTAGTGTGATGGTCTGGGGTTGCTTTGCTGTCTCAGGACCTGGACGAGTTTGCTGTAACTGATGGAACCACGAATTTTGCTCTCTACAAGAAAATCCTGTAAGAGTGTCCGGCAATCAGTTTGTGCTCAAGTGCACATATGCAGCAGGACAGTGATCTAAAATACAATTGTAAATAATTGCCCATAGGTGTGAATATACTCACACTCACATCTATGGGTAACCTACTTCAAGCGTGAATGGCTCTCTGTGTTAGCCCTGCAACAGACTGTCCAGGGTGTACCCTACCCCAGCTACCAAAGGGCAAGAGGCCCCTCGCAACACTGAACTGGATAAACAGAAGAAAAATGGATGGATAATCTGAAACATTTAAGTGTGACAAATATGCAAAAAATGAAGAAATCAAGAAGGGACAAATACTTCTACACAGCACTGTATATTTTTTAAAAGATAGTGCATATTAAGTCATTTAAAGATACAGTTTGACAAAACTAAAAATATGAGGGATGTTCAATATAAATATTATTTATTTACAGAAATTATTAGTCAATTTTAGAAAATAAGTTAAAAATTATTGATAAACATCAATCCCTTGAGTTTTTTTAATCATCTGCTATTTTATTACACTGCAAATTGAATACCTTTTCAAATGCCACTTAAAATAGTCATTTTCATTTTTTATTGAATAAACATAAATAATTACATGTTTTTAAAGTGTGCCTATTCTGCTTCAGTTTTTTCTACTCTATGATGTCAGTTAGAAGAAATATTCCTAATATGGTCATCTCAGGCACTCTGCTTGACATGGACAGCCAATCACAAAAAAAATGAGCATTACATGGGAGCTGGCCTTAAAGGGAGAACAGTTAAAGTGGCTTGTTACAGAGGAGAATAAACTGGGGGCTGCACCAAGGCCCAGAATATTCCGGATTCAGGGCTGGTGACTCCATCCACTGAATGTCATGTTCACAAAAGCAGTATGAGAATTGCTGCATTATAAGAGGCCTAACGTGTGCCAAGAAAGCATTCCCATCACACCAGGAACAGCAGCCTACACTGTAGTCACACAGCAGGCTGGCCCCAATGAATTCTGGCTTGCCTGCTTTAAACCCTTGTTATTATTCAACTTTAGTTTGAAAACTGTTCGCATTTAAATTTATTCTTCACTACTAAGCTTTGATCAACGGCTTGCAACACCTCCCACACCACCTTCAAGTACAAACGTGATGGCACAGCTGTGGAGAAGATCATGGTTATATTTGCACCTGCATTCATTAAGCTTAACACTGAATAATTTCCACTTCTGTGCTGAATTTTTGTTTTTTTAGGTGGGAGATTTTGCCCTTCATTTCTCTCACACATATTATACACAAAAATTTGTTCTTCTGGAACTAATCTGACTTCATGCTAGAACAAACTTTTTCAGAATAACAACACAGAAGAACTGACTAAAAGATGGGCCTAGTTTCCCTTATAGTGGTGCAGTGTTCAAAACCAGCAGTCAATGAAGACATAAGAAGCTGGATCAGCAGACTGCAGACTTTTTGGAATTATTTTTGGTCAGTAGAGAGGAGTGTGTAAGAACAGACGAAGGACCCACCAGGAAGAGATATTGTTCATCGCTTTCTACAGTCACTGTGAGGCCGGCAGAAGTGGTATGAACCTGATGAGGACTGAGGTAGAAATCCAGAAAGGAGGTGGCATAAAACACACCGAACACCTGCGCACATACACACAGAGATACACAAACACACACAGTTACAATGGCAGATACTCATATTCAACATGACCAGAGTTTTAAATAACTGGGGTCAGCGTATGGAGGAGTAATCCCTTTGAGACAAAAAGTCAGGCTTGGATCTGTATTATGTCAAAGAGAGGGTTTATCCCTTATGTGGTCATCTGTGGGACACAGCTTGGTTAACAAGGAGCAGTCAATCAGAAGAAAGTTGGCCTTAAAGGGAGAAGAGCTAATGGCTTGTTTCAGACAGTGGATGAACAATGGTCTACACTGAGGCCCGATAGATAATGATTATTTATGTGATCTCAAATGAGTGAAATAGCTGACCCTTAAGAATCATTTGCTCATTAATGTGGAGACACATTGTAAAGCAGAGACATTATAGGAAAGAGACATGGCCCACAAACAAACTTCCACTACAGGCAATGGGAGAATTCTGTAACAGCAAAGATGACGGCAGAAGTCTAAATTCCATTAGGAAATGAAATGAAAGATCTGGAACATGCCTTCTGTTTTTCAGAGATTATTTACTACACATTTGATTTAAGAATGCTGGGTGCCTTTACTTTAATGGCTGCCACATTTAATCTGTTTTATTCAAAATCAGCACTCCTCATCAACTGTGAAAGAAAAACACTCACATAGCACGCTCTGAAGATGGCAAATTTCATATGGTGCATAAAACTTGTACGATTATTACATGCTATAGAATTACAATAGACCAGCTTTAGCAGTTAGCAGTCTTTGGAATACATTTATGAGCATTTTAAAACCACTGGATATGATGAAAAATTGTGGCTCATTTGACAACCCAGTTCATGCCAAACTACCATTTGGATTTGCTAGAATAATAAGTCAGGCAGGACACAGGCATTAACTTGCCAGCATGGGTGCTCTAAAATCACTGATGTGAACAAGTGGGTTTCATGTTCAGTGTTTTTGTTTGATAACTGAGTCCTTGTGATTGTCTGTAAAGTCATGACTGCAGAGAGAGTAGTTTACCAACTAAAAATAGAAAACTATATTCATGATCCCCTGACTTTATAACTCATTAAAATATTATCCATATGCATTTTTGTGCCGTTTTTGTAATCTAGACTAAAAACACAAGTTCTTGAGAATTAACCTTTAACTTTCAGAGGGCAGTGCTGAAAGATTTATGTATTAGCCATTTCTACCTTACCTTTACAAATGTACATTTGTTTGAAATGTGATTAATAAAATAATATTTTTGTGAAGGTGTACATGTGCCTAGTTTTATAAATTCAATTTCTTTTCTTTTCTTTCTTTTACTTTTTGCTTTCTTAGCTGCAGCCAGGAGTTTTTGGAGGATTAGTTTCCATTGTGAGATAGGGCGATGTTTGACATATTTGATATTTTGCATCCTAACTTGAGAAACTGAAGATAAATTTAATTGAAATAAAAACAACTGAGTACCACTGTCTTAATGTTCAAGAAAATATCATAAACTAGATGTAGCGTGAATTTTCAACCTTGGTGGATGTATGCAGTCTCAGACTGTGTGCTCCCCAAACTGGGATGCTTTGTAAAATTGAAATAAAAAGAAGGCAATGATTTGCAAATATCATAAACACATATTTTATTAACAATATAGAAGGTGCTTTGAGGCGACGGTTTGTTGTGATTTGGTGCTATATAAATAAAATTGAATTGAAACATGAGAAAATGCACAATTTTAAGAAAAATATTAGCTCATTCTGAATTGCAGCAACAAGTCTCACAAAAGTAGGGACAGGGTCATGTTTACCACTCTGTACCATCCCCTTTTCTTTTAACGACAGTCCATAAATGTTTGGGAACTGAGGAGACCAGCTGTTGGACTGTTGGGAAAGTAACGTCCCATTCTTGTTTGATACAGGATTTTAGCTGCTTGGGTCTTGGGTCTTTTTTTTTGTATTTTTCCTTTCGTGATATGCCAAATGTTTTCAGCTGGTGAAAGGTCTCGACTGTGGGCCCCAATGCACCGAAATACCATAGAGATTTTTATTTAAATGCAGATAAACAAGCCTGGTGGTCCCTCTCCTCTTTAGTCCAGAGGAATGCAACATCCATGTTTTCCAAAAAGAATGTCAGATTTTGATTTGTCTCACCATAGAACAGTTTTATATTTTGCCTCAGTCCATTTTAAATGAGCTTTGGCCCAGACAAGACAGCAGTGTTGTTGGATCATATTAACATATGCCTTCTTATTTGCATGACAGAGCTTTAACCTGCATTTGTGGATGGCACAGTGAATTGTGTTCACAGACAGTGATTTCTGAAAGTGTTCCTGATGCCCCTGCAGTGATTTCCATTTCCATTTCCAGGATCATGCCTGTTTTTAATGCAGTGATGCTTGAGGCCCTGAAATCATGGGCATCCAATATTTGTTTTTAGTCTTTTCCTTGGGCAGCAGATACTCAGCCTCATCAAAGCGGCCTAATGCTTTTAAAGTGTCCCCAAGTTTGCTGCTGGCTTTTCCTTCTCCAATTCGGTCTCCTATTGATCTGGCTAAGTTAAAGTCATGTTTGTGGTATTCCAAGGCTTTGCCATATTCCTTAAGGTAGAAGTATGCATTGCTCAACTGTCTGTAGATGGCACTGAGGGTCTTCAGGTCTTCTGTGCCGACCTTCACGGCTGTTCTTAAAAATGCTGTTCCCCCTTTAAAGTCCCCAGCTTTGCATAGCTGCTCTCCTTCAAAGGACTATTCTAAGCAGCCTCTCGCTGGCCAGATCCTGGTCCACACTATTAGTAGACGACTGAGCCATAACCTAGCTTACTTGCTCCTGCTACGAGGGCCCTTCACTATATACTTCAGAGGCAGCTTTCTGGTTTCTTGAGACCACCCTGACTCTCATTCTTGCCCACTGTCCCTATTTTATCCTTGGCCTTCTGTAAGCCCACCACCCGTAGGAGGTGTTGTAAGGGTCAATGGGTGCAATGTGTGTCAGGCGGAGGTCCTGGCAGACCGATTTCTGGCTATCAAGACTGGTTATTGGGACATGGAATGTCACCTCTCTGGTGGGGAAGGAGCCTGAGCTAGTGCGTGAGGTTGAGAGATACCAACTAGATATAGTCAGGCTCACCTCAACGCATGGCCTGGACTCTGGAACTGGTGTCCTGGAGAGGGACTGGACTCTGTTCCAGTCTGGAGTTGCCCTCGGGGAGCTGGGGTGGGTATCCTTGAATCCCATTGGCTTGCTGCCTGTACGTTGGAGTTTCCACCAGTAGATGAGAGGGTTGCTTCCCTGCACCTTCAGGCTGGGAATGGGCCCAAATGTTGTTTGCGCCAAATGACAGTTCAGAGTACCCACCCTTCTTGGAGTCACTGGGCGGGGTGCTCCATCTGGTGACTTAATTGTTCTGCTGGGAGATTAAGACTTTCAAACAGCCTTGAAGCAATTCTGGCAAACCGTCAGGCGACTCAGGAGGGGAAAACGGTGCTCTACTCACAGGGTCTATAGTGCGGGTGGGGTGCTGCTGACTTCAACTGAAGCTATAGTCAGGCAGTGGAAGGAATACTTTGAGAACATCCTTAATTCCACTGACACGCTTTCTGTAATGGAAGCAGAGTCTGGGGATGAGGGGGATGACTCGCCCATCACTGGAGGTGAGGATACTGAGGTGGTTAAAAAACTCCTTGGTGGCAGGGCCCCTTGGAAGGACGAGATTCGCTCTGAGTTCCTGAAGGCCCAAGAAGGGCTGTCCTGGTTGACATACCTCTGCAACACTGTGTGGAGATCTGGGGTGTTGCCACTGGATTGGCAGACCAGGGTGGTGGTCCCCATCTTTTAGAAGGGAGACCGGAGGGTGCATTCTAACTATTAGGGTTTCACACTCCTCAGCCTCCCTGGTAAGGGCCGACCATTAGTTGAACCTCGGATTCAAGAGGAACAATGCAGTTTTCGTGCTGTGGGAGTATGGTGTGTCTGGCCCATTGTTGCGCGCCATTCAGTCCCTGTACAACCGCAGCGAGAGCTTGGTCCGTATTGCTGGCAATAAGTCTGACTCGTTTCCTGTGGGTGTTGGACTTCGCCAGGGCTGCCCTTTGTCACTAATTCTGTTTCTATTTCTAGGCGTAGGCTAGTGCTGGAAGGCTTCTGCCTTGGTGGCCTCAGAATCTTATCTCTACTCTTTGCGGACAATGCGGTCCTGTTGGCTTCACCAGGCGGTGGCCTCCAGCTTGCAATGGAACAATTCGCAGCTGAGTGTGAAGCGGCTGGCATGAGAATTAGCACATCTAATCTGAGGCCATGGTCCTCAGCCAGAAAAGGGTGGAGTGCCCACTCCAGCTCAGGGACGGGTTCCTGCCCCAGGTGGAGGAATTTAGGTATCTCGGGGTCTTGTTCATGAGTGATAGGAGAAGGGAATGGGAGATTGACAGACAGATTAGGGCTGTGTCTGCAGTGATGCGGACGCTGCACCGGTCTGTTGTGGTGAAGAGGGAGCTGAGCGTGAAAGCAAAGCTGTTGATTTACCGGTCAGTCTATGTTCCTGCCCTCACCTATGGTCATGAGCTTTGGGTAGTGACCAAAAGAAAGAGATCACGAATACAAGCAGCAGAAATGAGATTCCACTGAAGGTGAAGGGTGGCTGGCCTCTCCCTTAGAGATAGGGTGAGGAGTGCAGCCATTTGGGAAGGACTCAAAGTAGAGCCACTGTTCCTCCACATCAAAAGGAGCCAGTTGAGGTGGTTTGGACATCTGACTAGGATGCCTCCTGGGCACCTCTTGGGTGAGGTGTTCTGGGCATGTCCTACCGGGAGGAGGCCCCAAGGCAGACCCAGGACATACTGGAGAGATTATATCTCTTGGCTGGCCAGGGAATGCCTTGGGGTCCCCCGGATGAGCTGGTGGAGGTGGCTGGGGAGATGGAGGTCTGGGCTTCTCTGTTTAGGCTGCTGCCCTGCGACCCGGCAGAAGAAAATGGATGGATGGATGGTCTTTTCCTTGCACACAGAGATTTCTCCAGATTCTCTGAATTATTTGGTGATATTATGTACTGTACTGCTGAGATATTCAAAGTCTTCACATTTGTATGTTGAGGAACATTGTTCTGAACTTTTGCAGTGTTTTTGCAGATTTGTGAACTTCTGGCCCAACTTCTGAGAAACTCTGCCTCTAAGATGCTCATTACTGACCTGCTGCCAAATAACTTAATTAGCCCTAAAATGTACCTCCAGTTGTTTCTTTTTAGTACCACTTCCTTTTCCAGCTTTTTGTTGCCCCTGTCCAAACTTTTGAGGTGTTGCCGCCATCAAATTCAAAATGAGCAAATATTTTTCATGAAATTGTAAAATATTGCAGTTTAAATGTTTAATATGTTTTCAATGTTCTACTGTGAATAATTTTATGAGATTTGCAAATCATTATTTCCATTTTTGTTTATATTTTCCATAGCTTCCAACTTTTTCAGAAATTGTTGTACTCGTATTTAAAAAGTTTCATCTGCAGCCTGGAGTTTAACCACCGCATCCCTAATAAACTCATTGATGGAACTAGGAACATGTGCAAAGTGGTGTATTGATATTGTTTCTGTGTATTGTACTTGTGCAGGCGATCCACTGATGGTCCAGCTGCACTCCACAGCTGTCTGATTGACAGCCTTGGCTTTCAGGAGAGGCCGCTCT
The DNA here is from genome assembly GCA_024447675.2 of Pterophyllum scalare. Taxonomy (NCBI): domain Eukaryota; kingdom Metazoa; phylum Chordata; class Actinopteri; order Cichliformes; family Cichlidae; genus Pterophyllum; species Pterophyllum scalare. The sequence continues at coordinate 12,938 of JAMQGT020010231.1, read as the reverse complement.
GGCTGCATGCCTCTGGTCTGTTGATGTGACAGGGCAGTGGGACTGTCACCAATGCTGGTGTGAGCCCACACTGACACCTCATACACTGTCCCTGCTGTCAGGTTTGTAGCTGAAAACAGACAGTACATATCAACACTGAGGAGAGACTGTCGGAAAAATACATGTAACATGTTCAAAATATAATTTGGGGGAAAAAAATCACATAGGAAGAGTACCTTTGAGGACCCCTGATGTGACTGTATAGTTTCTGTTCTCCTTCACGTGGGTGTCAAACTGCCAGGACAGGATCACAATGTACTGTTTCACCTGAAAGAAACACAGGAGAGACATCAGAGATGTTCACACAAATGCAGACATAAATGAGATCAGGCTTTAAAAAAAAAAAATCAAGAGAAGCTCTTACATCGTACTGTGAGTTTAAGCTAAATGATAAGCTCACGGAATCGGTGGTGATGCTGTCTGCGATTACAGAGGGAGGCGGCAGAGCTGCAGCAGAGAAAGAGAATTCAGAAAGGTTTCCGTGTCTTTTTCTTAGATTTCAGACTAATGAGGAAGTATTTTCAGAACAGAACAGCTTGTATCTTCAATGGTGTCAATTTTGTTTTCTTGAACTTAATGTTCCTGTTCATGCACACTTGACACATTCTTCATCTATTTCACATTAAAAACCTTACACAATATTAATCTGTTGATTTTTTTTTTGTGGAGCACATGGGGGCAATGCTGAGTTTTATTTGCAGCAGTTTAACACAATTAAAACAAAAGTGAATGAATTACATTTTCTCTATCAAGAAATAATAAGAATTATTCTGAAGATATTTACTAGGGTGATTCCTGCATTTAAAAACTAAATTTATTATCATGGGCTAGGATTATTTTATATAATTGACATTTTAAATCAATTAATGTTAAAATTCCTCTTAAATCAAAACATCTGATGTGAATTGGTTATGTGGCTATTCCTGACAGCTCAAACACAAAAACCTGCACTCCCTGAAGAAACAATCACACTATTACACATTAAGTTTCAGAATTACGCTGCTTCCATGACTCAAAATGTTTCCTAAATACCAGTAGATGGCAGTGCAGGGCAGCTTTTCAAACTCCAGTGACTGTGCAACCAGCTTACCTTTCCTAGGGGTAATGGATTTCTCTTCAGACCAGTTTCCAACACCTCTACTGGTCACTGCAGCCACCTGGATAAACGTGAGTGATTATTCATCCTGTACATGATACTATCACAACTGACACTTCTAACATTTTGAAGCAGTGGAGCTGTCTTACCTTGAACCTGTACAGAGTTTCTGGCTGCAGCTCCTTCACCTCAGTGCTGGTTGTGGTGGATCTCTGTGATGTCCAATCAGCACTTCTAAGTACACTGTACTCAACCTGTCAACAAACACAAATTAAATTATGAATTAATTTACCCTTAATTCACACAAAAGCCTGTGAACTAATCTATTAAGTTTAGAGACATTTCCTAGCCCAGAGGTGGGCTAGAAAAAGGGAAAAGGGACTCAGGAGAAACTGGGACTGTTGTAGAGGGCTGCACCAATATGCTGAACTCAGTTTCTGTATTTGTCAAACTTCATCAATTAGAATGTTTGTTCCCATATTAAGATCCAGAGAGAGCCAATATTTTCTAAGCATGTTGCCTTATGTGTGTAAAGTTCTACTCTTTGAGAGAAGAATAAAAATCCAGCAGTGATCCTAACTTCAAGTGCTCTGCCAGTCATGAATCAAAAGTGCAACAGACTGTCTGTGATTCAGTGCACTCGCCCCGATAAAGTTAATGATTTTAGTTAAAACATCAACAACATGGTTAAATTTTTAGCACAGACTTACACAACACCTCCTGGTGTATAATACAATGCAAAAATACCAGTTTCACTTCTGGGTTCAATTCAGCCACTTTATTTTGCCTCCAAGAGTCCAACATTTTTCTCCTGTCAGATTTGGACAACCATCGGCTGCAACACCTGCTGTCTTTACAATTATGCAGTTACATCCATGAACAAATCCTTTTCATTCAATGCATTACTGCCAGCTCCTCTGCAAACAAACTTTTGTTATCCCACGTATACTCATGAGTAACTGACTGGGCTGTGTCGCAGACATCACAGCTCTTGCCCAGAGCCAAGGAGAAAAAGCCAAAATTGTCAACTGTGTTTTTCAGCTGAAGCTCCAGACTTCCTGCAGTGTCCTCGATTCATCTTGTCACAGTTTGCACTGTGCCTCTTGCTTTGCAGGGCATATTAGTGTGGCAAAGTCCACCAAGCACCACAAAGTGGTGTACTGTTTTTTTGCAACTCTGGAAAACCACAAAGATGGTCTTGACTGCTCCATTCCTGGATGTGTAAAGCTTGGTAATAAGTCCATATTGTTTTTGCAGCTTCCTGCTCTGCATCAGAAAAGTTGTATTTCTCTGCATGTTTAGTCTCATAATGGCAATTCAAAATGAAATCCTTAAACACAGGAGTCTACTCTCCACAAACTAAGCACACAACTTTACCACTGACTTAAGTCCATGTCTTCTTAAAAACTCTGCATTTTGCATCAGTGTTTCTTTTTTTTTTTTTTAAATGTCGGTTCCAACACATTTATAGCAAAGCTGCATTCCCTTGCACACAGGTTAAGTTTAAAAGAAAATAAAAGCAACAGTTGTATTGTAAGCTGTATTGAGATTTTTCAATCTGAAGAGGAGTTTATCTGTGTTTGTTGGCTGAACTGAGACAAACTGCATGATGCACACTTATTTATGTTTGAATCCTAATTTCCCACTAACTTTGTGCGGGACCGGTCAAGGACAACCGACTAGCAGTAGCATGCCATTTAATACCCAGGTAAATGGACTAGTTCTTATATAGCACTTTTCTACTCACAGCCACCCCAAGGTCTATTCTAATCATTGGTTTCTAGATTCTGCATTTTGAAACCTCAGTGTTTGTGTTTTACCCAATCCCATGTTGGATTTTTGAAGTCATTTTCAAATACACCAGTCAGAACAGAAAATCTGTTTCATTTGTTTTGGTACCAATACAAAAATAATATATTCATCCATTTGGTTACTTAGAAAGTGACTTACAATGTACTCCCTGATGAGGCCGTTGCCCTTGTCAGGAGGGCTCCAGGAGACCAATACTGTCCCATCCTCACCGTTATCACAAGACAGCTGCAGATTCCTGGGAGGGTCAGGCACTAAACCGCACGCATGCACGCACACACACACACACACACACACACACACACACACACACACACACACACACACACACAAACACACACATGTTCATCACCCAAAATATAAAGACAAAAGAGTGTCTTTACAGCAGAAATACTAGTAATCTCTTTAGAGGAGAGTGTAGTACTGTAGTACTCCAAGTACTACAGTGATGAGTCTTCTGAGCTTTTGGCTGAACTCGATTATTTATCATCATTATTCATATTACTCCTTAAAAAACATCATGCATTTATCAAACTTTTATAAACAGGAGTTAAGCACAGACTAGCCCGTCTCACAAGAGCAACCACTGGTCCACAGCCTCCACCACGGGATGCTTAGGTGTACATACAGAGGCAGTAAGAGAGACCACAGTTCTGGAGAGTTAAAATCATCATCATTAGCAGCACCTCTCTCTCCCTCACTCTCCCACAGCTAGAGCTTGGGGCAGTGCGCCACTGTAAACCAAAGGGGTGCTTGATTTGTAACAAGACAAAACTACAGCTTTGTAGCAGAAATACTACTGCTGCGCCAAAGTCTTGAGCCACCCATCAATTATTTATATTTTGCTTGCAAAATGGGAAATAGATGCAGCGATTTATTGAAACATACAAACTTAAAAGAAAACACAGTATGCAAGCCAAAAACTGAGCTTATACACTTTTAATGAGCCTGAAAGTCAATATTTGATTCTTCAACATGGCCTGAATTCTCTTAGGATTATGCTTTCTTATATTTCTTTAAGTAGTCTTCAGGAATTGTTCTCTAGGCTTGTTCTGTTCTCTGTCAAGATGAGCCCACACTTCTTCAATAATACCAATTCATGACTGATCGCATTCCATTCTATTTTTCAGTGCAGACATGCTTTTACTGTACTGGTAGTGTGTTTACAATCATTGTCAGGATGAACGAAGCTGCTGTCAATCAGACACTTTCCAGATAGGTTTGTATGGTAGATCAAAATTTGGCAATACTTTTCTCTGTTCATAATTCCAACAGTTCTGATAAAATCCCTAACACCACTGGCTGAAATGCAGCCCCAAACCCTGACAGAGCCTCCATCGTGTTTTACAGATGGCTGTGGACACTCACACTACCTCTCTGTTTACCTCCTCCATACACAGTGATGACAATTTGAACCCAAAATTTCACATTTGGCGTTTTCCTTCAAGATCTGTTGCCAGGGATTTTCAGTCCTGTTCTTGTGCAACTTGGCATAACTCAGCCTTTTCTCGTTGATTCCCTTCCCTAAGAATCACTTCTTCCACTGAGACAATTTCTGATGATGCCTTAACTATTTTATGGCTGTGACACTATGTTATTTGTGTTATTCATAGATTCAACTAAAGAAATGGCAACAAATTATATGTTTTTGCAAGCAGCTGCTAGTAACAAAGTGCCCTAAGATATAATCTGGTTCTTTGATAGGTTGTCTGTTACATGCAGACACAACACTGGTTCAGGTGCCTTTTTTAATACATGAGTCAGTGTTAAGAGTCTTAACAAACAAACAAAAAAGAACATTCCTCTGAAAATAGTCAGATACAAAGACTGGACCGAAAATGAGTGAAAAAGCAGCTGATGTCCAAAGAAAAACTTGAGAAGACCTTCAGAAAGTCTGAAGAACTACTGCTAAAAACCATTTAAAGATTTTACAAGGAAGTCTGAGTCCTTGGAAGCTAAATATATAAAAATGAGGGGTATCTCAAGACTTCTGTACAGTACAGTAAAAAATATACAATAAAGAAATTCTTATATTCCCACTCAGTGGCAAAGCGGTGGCACGACAGCTCTATGTACACAGCAGATGGTGATGGTGGACAGTTTTGCTAGTCTCTGTGCTAACATACCTGCTAACGTCCGCTTGTTCTGTGGTGAGAATTAATCTGATGTTCAACATTTGTTCAGCATAACTTTTCTCCCAATGTAAACACATCCAAATTTAGCTTAAAATTCAGACATGAGAGGAAGTCAGAGCTGGAGTTATTTTAAGAGCCTCATGTAGGTTGATACTCACATCCCTCTGGTGTCCTGACTGTGATCACCTCATTGGTCTTGTGCAGCTTGCTGAGGCACTGAGTGAGCACCTTCACCTGGTAGGTGGTGTCTGGTTTTAGCACGGTCAATTTGTAGCTAGTCTTGTTACTGCTGGTATCCATGATGGTCCACTGCTGCATTCCCACAAGCCTTGAACACAAACACAAGATAAGAAGCATCCTGGCAAGATGTGTCAGAGTGACTCTTTATTATAAACCCTTTTACCAGATCCAGTGTGTAATATAGATGGCTGATATCTGATTTAGTCTTCCATCATTAAAGCATGACTAGGATTATTGAGTAGGTTCTCACCTGTAGTAGATGAGGAAGTTGCAGGAGTCCTGGGGAAGGTTTTTAGGACGGGTCCAGGTCAGAGTGATGCCACCAGAGAAGTCTGGTGTCCACTGGAGGTTCTGGACTTTATAGGCCAAGGTCTCCGCTGGTAGAGAGAGAGGACAAAGTCGATTCTGATGCTGAATTAACTCATGAGAATATTTCAGGAAAACAAAACCTGCAATAGTCAACAACCAACAACAGTTGGCAGCATTGCATAGGACAAGGAGGCAGATACACGGGTTTCCATCCATCCATCTTCTTCCGCTTATCCTTTTCAGGACTGTGGGGCCTGGAGCCTATCCCAGCTGGTATAGGGTGAGAAGAAGGTGCACCCTGGACAGGCTGCCAGCCTGTCACAGGGTTAACACAGAGAGACAGACAACCATTCCCACTCACATCCACACCTATGGGCAATTAACCTAACCCCACTCAGTGCATGCCTTGGGAGGACTGCGGGAGTAACCGGAGAGAACCCACACAGACACAAGGAGAACATGCAAACTCCATATAGAAAGGCCAGATGATGGATTAGTACCCAAAACCTTCTTGCTGTGAGGCAAAAGCGCTAACCACAGCACGCCTTATACAGGTTTAATATGAAACTAACATATACATGGTTTCTTTCATAATAAATCAAAAAAATTAGAGTAAGAACAGAGTGGACCTACTCGTGCAGCCATCTTCATCACTGTGGTCAGAGCAGTCCAGGAACCCATCACACCGCTCACTGTCCAGCACGCAGGCTTCAGAATCAGAACAGCGAGTCCCATTAACACAGAACAGAGGCCCTGGGGTAGCTGGAGACAGAAGGAGGCTTTATATGAACTTATTGCTTATTGCATTACCTGCATGTAAGCATTATGTCCACTGAACAAATTGGTGTGTGGATTATTTCCTACAACTGATTTCAGAATTAAAGAATAGAATAAAAAGAATAAAATCAGCAGCTCCACCCCTCTCCAAATGTACTGGAACACTCTCCTCTTTAGCAGGTAAGATGCATGCTTTGTAGGGTTTAAGTCTGGAGATTGACCAGGCCACTCTAAAACCTTCCACTTCCTGCCACGATGAACTCCTTTGTAGTTTTGGCAGTGTGTTTTGGGTCATCATCTTGCTGCATGATGACGAAGCTCCCAATCAGTTGTATCTTTCTTTAAATTGACAGACAACATGTTTCTGTAGACTTCTGAGTTTATTGTACATTCTTTAATGTCAAACCCAAATGTTTTCAGTCTATGGCAAAAAAAAAAACCCCAGATTGGCCTCACTGTTCCAATATTTTTGGAGGGGAGTGTATCTAAAAGCCATAACACGTGAATCTTCAAATTATGCCAGAAATCTTAGAAGAATTATGGACATAAAAAGAACTATTTCAAAGTTGGCCTACTATCACCTTAAAAATATGATTTTTTTTTTAAAACTCTTTCTGCCATATTTGTACCATCTGGACAATGCCACCATTGTCAAAAACTTTATGATAAAAAAACAGTTTTTTCTCACAGTCTACATTCGGTATCTGTGTGTGATTGCATCTTGCAATTGTAGTATGCAGAGACTCACGGCAGTGAGCTTCATCAGAGCCATCCTGACAGTGGCGGTGTCCATCACAGCGCTGCCAGTCAGGGATGCAGTGGGCGGGATGGTGACACAGGAACTGACCTCGACTACAGTGATCAGGGGAAAGAGGCGGGGGAGGGGCCTGGGTGGGTACCAGAGCAGGAGCCACGGAAGCATTAACTGCTATCAGAAAAATGAGAAGCAAAAAATGTTACTTAGCACATTTTCTGTCATATACAGTATGCACACATATCAAATCTTGGATGCTCATATGAAACAAAAGTTTCAAAAAACGAGGTCATAGTGCATGCAAGTAACCCATATGGGCAAAAAAAGCTCAGGCTTCAGACAGTTTCCCATATTTTCAGTTCTTGGATGCAAATGATAAATAGACTGGTTCTTATATAGCGCTTTTCTGCTCTACCCGAGTACTCAAAGAGCTTTATACAACACGTGGGATGTATAAGAGTGGATGTCGCTAATATGGGATAGAATGAACTGAGGGGTTGCACCAATAAGGACCAGTACAAGATTAATAAGAATAAATACATAAGATTTAAACTGTGAATCATGCAAAGCTGTTGTTAACAGAACCCAAGAACAAAAATCTTGAGCTGGAAGTTCGTTTACTTGGTCCCCTTTAATTGGAGTATATTTGATGAAGATGTTCCTTCAATTTGGTTAACACTTGTAAAATACCAACTGCTTTAAACAGCAAAAATCACCACCTGCTGGACATCCAAACTCATCGCTGCCATCAGGGCAGTCGGCATAGCCATCACACACCCAGGTATTGATGATACAAGCCCCCGAGCCACAGTGGAAGCGGTTGGGGGCACATGTAGAGGGACCAGGGGCCACAGTGTGAGGAATAACACCACCTGCAATGAAAAGTTAATTTATAAGTTCAAGGAAGAGTTATTCATTTAAAATGTATCATGCAGCATTCATCATACAGCAGCAAGAATATGGAAACTATGTCATTGTCCAAATACTATAAATTATCAAAAGTAGATGTTAATTATAATATTAAAATACAATGACACACCAACTATAGAGCTGTGTTTCTCTTACCATAAAAGTAATCCACTACCCTTTCTTCCTACTTTAGTCAAAATAGGATTTTGATAGTATGGCTGTTTTCTGGGACATCCTTACCCTTCCAAACACATACATAGAACAGCTAAAGGCAAAGAGACTAGCAGCAACACCCCATTACAGAAAAGGGCAGATTCTAGTGAAAACAGATATGACAATGACCCATGCCTGAAGGAACTGGAGTGGATGTGGATTAATAAGTGGCTTGCAGAGACAACTGCTACAACAGCTTAAACAGACCACCACCTACAAGATTTGCCCTTAGGATGTGCAAAGTAGTATCAACTGAGCCATCAGCTGGTCAGTGTTCTGCATATGGCTTATTTAACGAGTCACAAATACACAACAGTGGCAAGTTTTACTAATGTTTATGTGCTCTGCCACCATCTTGGATTGTTAATTCGAGGATGGTGGGGTTGCTCCAACTTTCCAAATTGGAAGTCTGACTTGAGGGGGCATTCCAGTTGAAAATACTAATTGAGAAATCAGATCATTTCCAACCTCCGATGGAACACACCATAAAATCAGTGGATGTGCTGATGGAGCTTGACTGCCAGAACCAGCACTGTGCTCTTAATGATGTATGTACCTGTACACAGGGCCTCATCAGACCAGTCCCCACAGTCATTTTCTCCATCACACTTCCACCACGTGGGAATACAGCGACCATTTTTGCACTCGTATTGAAAATACCTGGAACAGCCTGGGACCTCAGTAGGAGCAGCTGCAGTAAGCAGAGAAAAAGTTATAATCAGAGTAATAATAATAATAATAAGATTACTGTAATAATCATCTGTAATTATACTTGCTCATTTCTGATAATAAATTTTTTTTTAAAAAAAGCCTGCAAGTGTACAAAATAATCTTCCAGATTTGTTATCTATTCAGTGTGTTCAATCAGTGCATTTCTTCCACGAGCTGATAGTAAACATCGAGTGCAGTGTGTGTGGTCTGGGCATTTCTCCATAAGCTCCTCCTCCTCACCACAATTGGCTTCATCAGAATAATCCCCACAGTCATCCATGCCATCGCACTTCCACTCCAGGCTCACACACACTCCGTTGGCACACTGGAAGGTATAGATGTCACACACTTTGCTGAATTCAGATGGTGTGGCTGAAAGAATATACACAAGGAATTTATTTGCCTACTAGTCCTGCACAAGCTCTTATTTTCTTTGGCTCCACAGCACATGTACTATACACTTGTATATATTATATTTGGTTATAACTCTAATGTTCCTATGCACAAATTTATTTGTAGTTGACAAAATAAGCCTTCTATGTCAGTGTAAAGTTTACAGGACCAAAAAAAGGTAACACATTGAAAAGTTGGAAGTGTAAGAAGAGAGACACACACTCATCCACATCCGGCCAATAGAAACATAAAATGCTGGGACTTTTTTCCCTCCCGGGTCCCACTCTTTACTGTGGTCAGTTTTTTAAGGCGCAAACACATTTGTCCCTCTAGTTCTTTTTTCGTATCTTTGTACTACCTTGGGGATATAGCTAGAAATGCATGGAAGGAAATGGCTGTATTTCTTGGGAGGTGCACTTCAGGTTACGTTGTAAAACTTCAAAAATAAATGACGATAATAGACCTAATGAAAATATCAGGCCAAGATTAACAGAGTTATTTTTCTATAACAATGTCAGGTGGCAGATGGCTGCATAACATTTAGGACAACCATTTTCCATCACCGGGTAACAATTAGGCTAACAAACCAGTACATCTGGTACTGACTAATTACAGTAGCATGGTTTAGTCGTTTGGTCGACTAGTCGTGCACATCCCTAGTAAGTGATGCAGTATAGATGATTGTCGCTCACCACAACCGGCATATGCAGTGTCCTCATCAGATCCATCTTCACAGTGTTTGATCCCATCACACACCAGAGACTGGAATAGACATTGGACTCGGTTCTTACATACAAACTCCATGTAGCGAGTACAAAGGGGATCTTTGGGTGACAAAAAACAAAGAAACGTGTAAAATAACTCATCAAAAAACAATGATGTTTTCCAAAACTGCACTTACACTGCAGACTTTAAAGTGTGTTGTACAAATTAGACATCCCCTGTGGTGGCTCAGGTGGCTTTTTAGAGGGGGGCAGATTAGCATAACAGTCAGTTGACTATATTCTCTACTGGACAGCATACTTACTGTCTCCTAAACAAATGGGCTCACTCACCACAGTTGTTCTCATCTGCACCGTCTGGACACTCCTTGATGCCATTGCAGTGTGCGGAGGCTGGCAGACAGGTGTGATTGGAACATAGGAAGCCTTTACACTGAGTTCCCTCTAATAACAGAGAACAATATCAATAAAAGATTGCCAATAACAGATAATCGTTGCTTACATTACTTTTTATATAACAGGACATGAAAAATCATGGCCCTACCCCAAATGTCGTGTTTTCAAGGTTTGACTGCAGGTGGGTAAACTTACCACAATGTTGTGGATCTTCATCTGAGTCATCCTGACAGTCATCATCACCATCACATTTCCAGCGCTGTGGTATACAGTGACCTGTGGTACACTGGAAACTGCTAGGCTCACATGTGTGGTGGCCCACTGAGAACAAACAAACAGAGATTAAAGGGAGAAGCTATTATGGCAGATGACAATTTTTTTTTTGACATGAAAAATTGAAAATTGACATCTTGTTGATATGAAATGTAAAGATTTTTACAACAATACACACTTTTTGTTAGTGGCATTACTCCGATTATGCATAATGCACGTTAAATTCTCACACATGTAAATAGACATCTTTTCCATAGTAAATATATACTAGCCCACCACTTTATTAGGTACACCTAAGTACTCAATAATGCAAAAACACAGGGCAGCAACTCAATGCATTTAGGCATGTAGACATCAAGACAACCTGCTGAAGTTCAAAACTCAGCACCAGAAAGGGAAAGAAAGGTGATATAAGTGGCTCTGAACATAGCATGGCTGGTGGTGCCAAATGGCTTGGTCTGAGCATTTCAGAAACTGCTGATCTAATGGGATTTTCCCACACAACCATCTCTAGGGTTTACAGAGAACGGTAAATGGACTAGTTCTTCTATAGTGCTTTTCTACTTTATCTGAGCACTCAAAGCACTGTTTACATTCACCCATTCATACAAGCACTTGCATATGTAACTAAGCTAAAATGGCCCAAAAATAGAAATTATCCAGTAAGCAGCATTTCTATAGGTGAAAATGCTTTGTTGATGCCAGAGGTCAGTCGGGAATAACCACAGTTACAAACTAAAAGGAAGGCAAAAGTAAACCAAATAACCGCTCATTACAACTAAGGTATGCAGAAGACTGGTTGTAGTCTATGTTTCCAGCATCTTGTTGAATCGTTGCCACAAAGAATTAAGGACATTTTAAAGGCAAATTTGGTCCAAGCTGAGACTAGCAACGTCTACCTAATAAAGTTAATGATGAGTGCATACAGGCTAGCCTATTTGTATTAAAGCTCATCAAGAACTGATTTAGCGGCTGTTTCATTTATTAAGAGGAATTTTAAAAAAATGAATATCCAAAACAGCACTATGGCTATTGTACTGTACAATTCTGACTTCAGCTGAGTAGTTAGCTGTCAATGACTTTAGCTGTGCAGTTAGCTGTCTTTTTAATCACTGTAGCTATGTAGTCTGCTGCCATTTTACCACAGGTCACAGTTCACCCTTGATAAAATATGCTTGTAGTACAATATAATGTATCATGCAGTTGGTCTTCCTTACCAGTACAGTTCATTTCATCTGACCAGTCTCTGCAGTCATTGTCTCCATCACAGCGCCAAGTCTTGCGGATGCAAACACCACGTGCACATGTGAACTCATCGGGCCCACACTTATGAGACTCTGAGAAATGCATTAAAAACAAAGCCAGTGAAAACAAATACACTGATAAAGCATAACATTATGAACACATGTCTAGTATTGTGTTGGTCCTCCTTTTGCTGCCAAAATAGCCCTGACCTGTCGAGGCACGGACTACACTAGACCCTTGAAGGTGTGCTGTGGTATCTGCAAAGATGTTGGCAACAGATCTTTTAAGTCCTGTAAGTTGAGAGGTGGGACCTCCATAAATCAGACTTGTTTGTATAGCACATCCCACAGAGGCTTGATTGGATAGAGATCTGGGGAATTAGGAGGCCAAGTCAGCATGTCCAACTTGTTGTTGTGCTCCTAAAACCACTTCTGAACCACTTTTTCTTTGTGGCAGGGTGCGTTAATCCTGCTGAAAGAGGCCACAGCCATTAGGGAATACCACTTCCATGACAGGGTGTACATCAGTCATAATCATCCCACAGGCCGCGGGCCGGTCAGCAGCCAATCGCAGGCTGGATTTGGCCATTTCTTCTAATTGCTCAAAATTAAAATAATTTATGTTTTCCCTTTTATCATGTAGCAAATGCTCAATAATTCCTCATAGCTTTCACAAAGGGAACTGCTATTGTTTGTGCACAACCGGTTTGTCATTGCTGTCACTGGGAGCTGCCCAGCAGAGGCTGCTGTCAATGAGGGCGCTTTCCAGCTAGAACTTGCCAGGTGCAAGTTAGTGATGTCCTAAAAGCCAAGTTCAGAGGCGAGACTGTGTGAGTTGTAGGCACACTCTGTATCCAAACTCTAAAAGACTCGCTATATACATTTTGGCCACATTCAGATTCACCTACATTTATGAGT
>JAMQGT020010230.1:0-40009 GCA_024447675.2 Pterophyllum scalare | reverse complement strand
CTACAATATGGAGTACAAAGGACTGTAACAGTTTAATCCAGTAACTATTACAACAGCTCCTTTATTCAAGCAGATATAACAAAAAGATGCACACAACCTATCAAAAAACAAAAAGCAGTAGAAACAGTATTAAATGTGTGCTTATTAAAATACTACTCATCCCATTTCTATTAGTACAAAGTGGGATATTGTTATTATTAATATGTTGTGATAAGCCCACAGCAAACACAAAGTATATATATAATACTTTTATAGTCATTCATTGATTTCAGGCTGTGTCTCAGCCACTGCTTCAGACTCCTCTACACTGCCTGCCGACTGCTCAGGGGCTTCTGATTGGTCAGCGGGCAGTGTTTGGTTGACCAAATCTGCTCCTTCATCTTTAATTTGGTCTGAATCGAAAGCTTTACGCTCTTCTGCACCATGACAACGGTTCCCCTCAGTTTTTGCCTCCCTTCTTTTGCCCTCCTCTCTGTCTTCCACCTTTTCCACAGCAGATGACTTTGAAACAGATTCTACAAGGAAATGTTCATTAGTCAGCATTTCAGCTAGTCATGGAAAATATTGCATCATTCTGCCATGTCACCAGTGTTGAAAACACACATATTTCATTGAAACCTCCTCACCCTTTCGCTTCTGCATTTTACTTCCAGTGAGTGTGGTTTTCATTTTGTCCTTTGGAGTGTTTGAGCCAAACACTACATTTCCCTCTGCATCGGTCCAGTATGAAGTCACCCCCAAGTCAGGTGTCCCCTCTGTGACCTCCACCTGAGGAGATTCGAAATGAAGGAAGACACTGCAATCTGATGAAGCTCTAAAATCAGATTTAACCCACCACATGGTTGTTCAGAGAGTGATATATAAACTACAGTACTTACCCATGAAGCTCAGCTCAGTGAGATCAGACCTACCACTGACAGCTAAAGCAGTATATCTCATAGGGAAAATGATAAAAACTGTCATATTAAATAATATGTCATACATATTATTTAGTCTTTTCTGTTTAAAATGCTCTTAAGCTGAAAAGTGGAATATGTTCAGCTCCAGTGAACTATTATCTCTATTATCGAGTTATACAGTAGCCTTTTGTGGTTGTGATGTTAATGGGTTTGTGAAATGATGTACATGGATATACACTTACCAGCCACTTTATTAGGTACACCAGTTCAACAACAGAAGATTGGAAAACTGTTTCCTGGTCTGACGAGTCTTAATTTCTGCTGTGACATATTAATGGTATGGTCAGAATTTGGTTTAAATAACATGAAAGCATGGGTCTGTCTCTCGTTGTATCAGGCTGGTGATCGTGGTGGTGCAATGGTGTGGGGGGATATTTTCTTGGGATTCTTCCTCAGCACCAGTGAAATTAGGACCAAATGTATAAATCACACAGCCTACCTGAGTATTGTGGCTGACCATGTCCATCCCTTTATTACCACAGTGTACCCACCTTCTGGTGACTTTTCCCAGCAGGATAAAACACCATGTCACAGATCTCAGATCATCTCAAACTGGTTTCTTGAACATGGCAGTGAGTTCACTGAACTCAAATGAGCCCCACAGTCACCAGATTTCAATCCAAAGCACCTTTGGGACGTTGTGGAATGAGAGATTCACATCAATGGATGTATAACTGAAATATCTGCAGCAACTGTGTGATGCTGTCATGTCAATATGAACCAAAAATCTCTGAGAAATGTTTTCAGCACCTTGTGGAATCGATGCCATAAAGAATTACGGCAGCTCTGAAGGAAAAGGGGTCCAACTGGGTAATGGCAAGGTGTACCTAATAAAGTGACTGGTGAGTGTATTCTGATGACTGGAAAAACATACCTTAACCATTTGGCATAATGTTGGGGAACTTACAAGTGACAGAGAAAACATTTGCTCGAAATACACAAGTTAAACTTGCATAACTAATAATTTGACCACGTTGGGTCAGTAGAACCGAGACGTGAAGCAAGAATTTACTATTACAACTTATAAGTTTCTACAGCAAACTTAATATTAAAACACTACCTGTTTCAGTAGCAAAGAAAAATATCTAGCCCCTAAGCTGTAAAATACACTGCTATGTTCTGTTATTAGAAATGCATTGGATATTTGTGGTCTTTCGCAGAAAGAGACAATCGTAGGTTGGTTTTTTTGGTTTTTTGTGTGTGTGTGTGTGCGTGTGTGTGTGTGTGTGTGTCATTCTTGTGTGCTTGATTTTGCTGCTCTGTTAGCGTTCATTGTGAGAGAACGTCATGTTATCCCGAGGATGCGTCAAACAATTGTCCCACAACAAATATCAGGATTACAGTGAAGGCGGCAAGTTGTGTCCATGCTGGTGGTGGATCTTCAGGCTGTGACTGGGAGTGAAAAAGGTGGAAAAAGTGAAAGGTGAAGGGTTTAAATCAAAGTGAGACAACTCAGAAAGGAAAGAGAAGAAGTGGAGGAGGTGGGGAAATACGTGCTTTTTTTTATTAGTCTCATCAAGAAACAGGGAACAGGAAGAGAAGCAGTAACTGCTATTGTTGGCATTAACAGTGAGCTCACAGTTTTCACTGCAGTGGCATCAACATCAAAAATAATCACTAATTATGGACTGGGAAATGGTGAGTTACATAAATAACAGTGAGTAGACAGCGGGCTGTTCACTATTCACTACACACAATAACATTTAAAGTGAATGTGAATAAAGTGGAACAAACATAAATGTAAAATATCACAAAACTGCATGTTTTTAACCCTTTTTGCTACAAATTGTATTTACTTCCAAAGCACACCATCGGATTAAAGCCCGACATGTCTGTCTTAACTAGTTTTTTCACAGGTAGGTTGAGCAAGACAGAACTGAATTTTCTGCCATCTCTGCAAGTCACTGCAAGATGTTGTCTATAATTTAATGACATAAACTAAAGGTTTTAAGTAAATCTGTACAGCTGCACTGCTCAGTCTCAGGTTCCTGTCTTGTCTGGTTTGCTGGGAAGTCCCCATGATTTGTAGCAAATGTAAAAACATTCCTGTTTTTAATAGACAGTTATAGTGGCAGGGACAAATAAGCTTCATAACTTCCATGAGATTTGTAATTACTGGACCAAATGCTACAGTATTAAATATAATTGTAACTCTTTCCTCTGCACTTTTGGATGTTTCATGTTCAGTTTCAGCACCGTAAGAGTTTATTCGATTGAATTCTACACAAACCATCCAACACCACCTTCCTTTTTCATTTTAACCATTTCCAGTATGCATCATTTTTACATATTTACGACAAGATTTGGACCGCTCTTATTTTTTCTTGCCGCCCGCCTCGTCAGGGATGAAGACACTTACGGTGAAGTCCCCGCTCTCTGTGCCGTACTTGTTCTTCACCAGGATGCTGTACTTGCCCGAGTCTACGTGTTCACCCCGGTGATGGTGAAACTGGCAAACTTGCCCGACTCGAACTTCAGGATGCAGTGCTCGTCAGACGTGATCTCCCTGTCGTTCTTCAGCCAGGTGACCTCTGGTACGGGGTTGCCCGAAATGTTGCAGGTGAGATTGAGAGCCTGGATGGAGGATAATACATGACACAATAGATTTCAATCACACTCAGGGCAGGTACTGCAGAGGTCTAGGCAATTTGTTGAAGACAGTGGGGCGTGCATAAGTGTGCTGGATGATGTGCAAACCACATAAATTCAGCTAAAACTGTTTACCTTGCCCTCTTGTATGGTGACCACATCAGGCAGGCCTCCTGCTACTCGAGCACGATCTGAAAAGAAACAATATTATCTAATAATAAATTATTTTTTAAAATAAAAGTATGTTCCATACATTAAATGCTCTTATGTAAAGAGAATAAGGAAATTTAACTTAATTAATAATAGTGTGTTTACTTTATGTGCTTATAGTGAGTTATTTTTCCCCACAAAATGATTTATTTTAGTAATTTGTACTAGATTTTTCTGACTATGGACAACCATGGACTGGTAGTGTTTAACTTCAAATGATTAATTTAGTAGTGTGTGATTGTTATTTCATTCATACTGTGTTTAAAACTTGATTGCTGTGACTATATGATGGGTTTTACTGTGGTATGTGGCTGAGAACAGTCTTCTGGTCCATGTTCAGGGTTGTTGTTCAAATGGTAGTTTAAGCAGGGACAACAACAAAAAAATAGCTTCTTTTTTTTTAACACATTAATGTTGTATTTCAATTATCTTAGTTTAGCAAAATAAGGTAAATTCCATCCATCCGTTTAAATTATAGTTTCTGAGTTGATATGTTTTTAGAATAAACTATAGTGTGTTAAGCATTAGATTTAATTTAAAATTCAGTAGAACTTACTTTGGCCCAATAAGGTTTGCAGTCATGGTAAAAAGAAAGTAGTTATGCTCGCTCTCAACTCTCAGGCTGTATCAGGACATTATTAAAAAAAATAATTTGGTTCTTAGGAGGTTTTAAAATGAGGTAAACAAGTTCAGATGAACAACATCACATGATATATTCTACAGTGAGAAAGATTATTCACAAGTGGGAATCATCCAAGACAGTTGCCAGTCTTCCCAGGAATGTTCCCAGGAAATTTCAGCAAATTCACCCCAAGAGCTACATCTCAGACTTTATAGGTTCTGCAGGCGATGGCTTATTTGGAAGGGTTACCAGGAGACAAAAAACATGGTGGCACAGCTTAGGTTTGCAAGTTACACCTGTACAAACCACAAGGAACAATGTCCTTTGGACGGACGAGACCAAAGTGGAGATTCTTGGCCATAATGTACAGCACCACATTTGGAGAAAACCAAACACAACTTCTCAGCTCAAACACCTTATACCAACTGTCAGCACGATGGTAGAGGGGCAATGATTTGGGCACAGGACTCAGGCACCTTGAAGTCATTGAGTCGATCATGAACTCCTTTGTGTACCGAAGTATTCTAGAGTCAAATGTGAGGACATCTGTCTGACAGCTAAGGCTTGGTTCAAACTGGGTAATGCAGCATAGCTGCACAGCAGCAAAGGTGCAACAGTATGGCCAAAAAGAAAATAATCACTGTGTTGCAATGGCCCAGTCAAAGTCACACCTCAACGTGATTGAAATACAGTGGCAGGACCTTAAGAGAGCTATGCATGAACGAATGCCCACAAACCTCAATGGACTGAAGCAACAGTGTAAAGAAAAGTGGGCCACAGTGATGTGAGAGACTGATGAAGTCATACAGAAAAGAAATACTTCAAGTTATTGCTGCTAAAGGTGGCTTACAAGCTGTTGAATCATTGGGTGTACTTTTTTCACACTCTGCTTCTGTATTTTGGTTCAGTTTTTGGTCAGTAAATAATGACATTATGTAATATGTCATGTGTTGTTGTTGTTCATCTGGGGTTGTATTTACCTCATTTTAAGACCTTTTCTAAGGATCAGATTTTTAAAGTTATGTCCTGATATGCAAATCCTACGATCTAATAGCCGGTGTACTTTGTGACTTATCATTTGTTACTTCTATTACTCAGTTTAAGTAAACCAAGTTGACACAAATTACTGTAACTAGACATGTAAAGATTACTTAGTTTCACCAAGGCAAATTTTTAAAATAAAGTCAACAGGCTATATTGTATGTGTTGTACTGTATTAAAGGGGAGTAAAAAAAAAAAAAAGGGGGAGTAATATTAAAAGCTGAGTTATTGACCCCTGTTTTTAGGTTTGGTCACAGAAAAATTATAGCTGCATCATTTGAACCTCATTTAAGAACAAAATATTTGCAACCCCTCTTCATGAGGCTTCAGGAGTTCCATTATCAGCCAAATAAAAGCCAAATATTAAAGATGTGCAGCCAGTATTAACAGAGTGTGACTTACTTTTCTCTGCAATAGCAGCAGCTCTGAGGGGGTTAAAAAAGAGGGAACAACAAATTAGGTCAAAGGTGCTGAGAGTCACAAGTGACAGTTTAGATTTCTTCTGTTTTTAGATCTATTTTTCTTATATGAGAAACGCTTTAATGACATTTATAACCTCAAAGATGTTGGGACTACATAATGATAAGAAATGCTGGTTACTGCCTGGTTGTTGACTTACTTGAGTCGCTGAAATTCTGCAAAAGCGTCGTCAAATGCTGCAAAATGAAAGCAAGTTTTAAGAATTTGAATCTGTTTCACTGGCCAAGACACTTGTTTGTGTTGCATAGTATAAAATAACTGCAAAACACCACATACAAGAAATCTAACTCATACAAAAATAGTCCGTGAGAGGCAATAATTCCCACAAAGCTGCACTGAAACTGTTAAAGTCAGTCACAGATAAGAAGTAAAGATTAAATATAAAAGTTTAAATCAACCCAAGTACGAAGTCACAGTGGCTTTGACAGCCTCACCTTGACCAGCGAGATCTACAGTCCTCCTGAGGCCGCCTTTTCCATCGTAGAACTCGATGGCATATTTGCCCATGTCTTTCTCCGTGGGCTCTTTGATCTGAAGCCACAGCTGCTCACCAACCACGCCACTCGTAATGCGGTCAGAGAAGGCGATCGCTGAATCCCTGTCAGAGAGACACGATGCAGAACGCTCATACAGTGCAGTACAGCTCAGCTAACCTACTTAATGAACTCACAAATGAAAATTAAATGTCTGTAAGGTATAAATTTGATTGGAATTTGCTTGTTTGGTTTACGTCAACTAACCAAGAACCTACTTGTAGTGCCATGTGACTTGGAGCAAGTCGTTGTAGTAGCTGACAAAGGTGTAGAGTCGGATGCCCTCATCTGTGCTTGTGATTTTTAGTGGAGTGGAGGAATTGGCTGCCAATATAACCACAACAAGATCATTATTTATTTATGTATTTTGGGTTAAATATGTATCATATAGCATTATCTGTGGACTAAACATTTCTTCTTACCGATAAAACTGAAAACTTCATTCATCAAGTCTTTGAAACCTTAAAAGGAAGCAAAATTTAATCACCCTAAGTGGCACATTTGCTGTACTATTTTATGATTTTATTGTTGTATGACTCTATAAAGCTACCTTGGTCTGTCAGATTCAGTGTGGAGGTGTCCTGTCCTCTGTCATCCTTCAGAACCACCTCATACACACCAGCATCCTTCTTGGAAATCTGGCAGCGAAAGCAGCAACGTCAAATTAACCCGTGGACATGTGAAAGGAAATTAAGTGTATTCATCTGAAAAGACAAGCGCTTCTCTTCTGCTAGGGGCGCTGCAGAGCACACGTATATGATGCAAAAGCAAATACGCAAAAATAAGAGGCGAACATCAGCTTAGGAAAAACAAACAAACAAACAAAAAAAAAGCATTCTCAGGCAAAACGACAAAACCAGAAGTGGCCGTTGGCCCATGGTCACAACAGATAACTGATCCCAACTTTAAGTCTTCTCCAGATCGGGCTGTCGACAATGTCTGCTGTGTCTGCGGGGAGGTCGCGCTGCAATGGGACACATGTGACATCATGTTTATATGCTTAGTTTCCTGTGAGGGAAGCATGCCACAGTACTAGGACAGACATTTCCAGACAATGCAACACAATGGGATGTGAGTAGTTCGTGAGATGTAGGTAAGGCACAGAGATGGGTTAGATGAAAAGAGAAGAGAGAAAATATGACAGAACAGTTCAAATTTGTTTCCTATTTTATTTTGATAGTATTTCTTTTGTCTTGACTTTTTCCACCTGTGCCCAGTCAGCCCTCTGTGTACACAGTTTATACTCCTGTCTCAGCTGGAAGGTAAGGACAGGAAGATCCACACAGACAGACACAGCGCAGTACATTTACAGTCATATATGCAAATGAGTTCACTGATGGTTACGCAGTACAGAAACAGACACATGTATACACACATATTCACACTTCACTTACTTTCTCACACTCTCACCTGAGCAATTTCCAGTTTCAACACTCCCTCTGTGAAGCCGAGATGCTCGTCTGCTTTGATCTGGTGTTTATCTTTGTACCACAGTGCAGAGGTCTCCTTCTTCATGTTGCCCACCTGAAATCCAGCGCAGCAGGACGACACTTTCACAGTTCAGCTACATTCGAAAAAAAAGAAACGTAGCAAGAAAAATCTCTAAAGTTCAGGCTCACCTTGCATTTGAGTACAACGCAGCATTCTGGTGTCACTTCCCAACTCAAGTACTCGATAAAGTGAGGGCCTGGAACAAACGTTGCAGTTAAAATGATGACAATCATGGCATATAAATGTAAATGTTAAAGAAAAAAAAACTGTTTGAGAATAACACAGTCATAAAAATGATTATATGGGTAGCAGTCAGAGTTACCTTGCTTTCTGAACCACTCTTTTCTCTGGAACTCTGATTCCTTCTGCAGCTGCTTGAACACTGCAAATACACATATTACAGTTTTTAGAAATTACGTTTTAAACAACATCTAAAGACAAACTCTGGTGACATATTTGACTATTTAATTAAATGACAGTCAATTTAGTTTGAGCGGGACCTGCAGAGCTACATGATTTCTAAAATGGTTTAGTGCCCTCTAGTGTTGAGAAGTTAGAGGTGCTGAACTCTTCATTACTCCCATTACTGCTGCACATAATACCCAAATGGTACATGAACTACACTCACAGGCCACTTTATTAGGTTCACCTGTTCAACTGCTCAGTGGAAATATCTAATCACGGCAGCAACTCAAAGCTGGGTGTGTGGACATGGTAAAGATAA
This sequence comes from Pterophyllum scalare, assembly GCA_024447675.2. Lineage (NCBI taxonomy): Eukaryota > Metazoa > Chordata > Actinopteri > Cichliformes > Cichlidae > Pterophyllum > Pterophyllum scalare. Next base: position 31,360 of record JAMQGT020010230.1, on the reverse strand, counting down.
ACATACCATCCCCAATCAGTACCAAGCTGGACTGGTTGGTAGCTTTCCCATCCTGCAGCTGGAAGGTGTATGTGCCCTCATCTGCCGGGGTCAGAGAGTCCATGGTCATCTCAATCACACCGGTGTTCTTGTCAAAGTTCATCTTGTATTTCTGCCGAAGAAAACAGCAGCAAATATTTTACTTTGAAACACAACTAGAGCATAAAAGAGAAATAAAACTGAAATATTTGAATGGATAGTCTTACTGACCTCTCCCTGAGAGAGAACATTATCGTTGAAAACATAATCGACTTTGCCATTAGGGGATATCTTCTCAGCCTGCAGCCAAAACCGAACCCGACCCTTTTCCAGCAGCTCCACGGCCAATTCTGACTTCAGGGGAATAACTAGTGCAAAGAGAGGGTTAGGGTGATGAAATAGTGAGGAAAACCAGTCCAGTTTATGACAAACCAGTAAAAAAAAAAAGTAGAAACAGCAGATTAAGCACTCACTGGGGAATTTGTGCTCATGACTGATCTCCAGCAGCCTCTTTAACTCTAAAAACAAAATCAACAATAGATTCCTAATTTAAGAGGAAAAAGCAACACGTGATGTAATTTTATTCAAAAATATTTAAAAATCTTTATCTCTTCTCTGAAGTTTATAACCCACCTTCCTCAGAGAGAGTGTAGCTGGATGAAACACCATCAGTGTGAGTGATGAGACATGAATAAACTCCGACGTCCTCCTCCCCGGGACTGTTGAAAACAACTTTAGACCTGCAGAGGAAATGCAGCATTCATGATATGAGAGGTGATGGGGCACTCAAGTAGTCTTAGCTTTAAATGTTCTGCTATCTCACTTGGTTCCCTTGGTCTCTGTAGTCAAGCGGGAGGTGTCAGCGATTTCCTCGTAGTTTTTGGACCACACAAATTTGGAGTCGGGGGTCATGTTGCTGCATTCAAAGTTCAGGGAGATGACACCATCATCATCGACATCCACAACTATCTCTTTCGTGCCTAGAAACAGAAGGAGGTGAGAGGAAAAAGGAAATCTTATCTGCTGGACTTTGTTGTTTCATCATCGCATGTTCGACCATTTCATCCCACCTGGTTTGGTCACAGCAGGGACTGGCTCTGTCACATCTGAGACTTTTCCAACTCCAGCTTTATTCTGAGCACGCACACGGAACACATACACCACTCCCTCCTTAAGATCCTTAATCTGGGAAGAAATAATTAAAAAAACAAAACTTGAATCAGCTGCCTGCTGACACCTGTGAACCTCTCAGAGAAATACATTCCTGATGGCCACCTTTATGTACGTTTTCTCCATGGCTTTGGTGTTGACCCCTCTCCACGCCTCCTCTGGTGCATCCGCCTCCTTGATGTCAATGTAGAACCCATTGACAGGATCACGGCCCTGGTACACAGGTGGTTTCCATAGCAACACTAGAGAGTCGTTCCGCACCTCTCTAATCTGCAGATCATGCGGAGGTCCTGCAGCCCAAAGTAGACACCCAGAAAGACATTGGAGGCTAAATAACAAACCCTTTTTACTTACTCTTTTCCAAAGTTGGGGGGGTGGGGGCAACATGTGTTTCACCAACAGCCTCTGTTGGTGAAACACAGGCTCCAACCAACCTGGGACAGCAATGGTCCATTCCTCACACAGGAAGGTTTTACTGGGTAGTGATGGGATGCCAACACCTGCCATGTTGGCTGCTCGCACCTGAAACTGGTACTTCTTATTCTCCTTCAGGTCAGACACCTGGGGACAAAGACACAAAAGGATTCTGCTTTGCTCAGTCAGCACATATAACTTCAGACCTGAATGAGTTTTTCATATCAACCCACCCTGTAGGCTCTCTCGCTGACGGCCTTTATGTTGGCCTCGTGCCACTTTCCCGGCACGCCATCGATGACCTCACGGTAATCCACAAAGTAACCGGTGATGTCAGCGCCTCCGATGAAGGTTGGCTGTTTCCAGGCCAGCACCATGGAGTCGCGCACGCACTCCAGGATGGTGATGCCATAGGGTGGAGCAGGAGAGGCTGAGGCACAGATCTCAAATTAACACCACAAAACCTCAGCTCGAAGAGTGATCTAATGGGAAACTGAAGCGCTGCGAAAGATTTCATACTTCTAATTTCACTGCTGCACAGCTGCTCTACTTCTGCTCTAATCATCTGCGAGAGCTTCAGTGTCCCATTATTGGAGACAGTAGAGACAGTTGTAGGTGAACGCCTGCTGTAACAACATGTTGTCAAACCCAACCCAACAGATATGTAACCTTGATATTCACTGAGATTGAGATTTTGGGAGATACAGATACTTTAACTGTCATATCTTCACTCTAAATATGAAGCCAGCAACCGTAAAGATAACAAATATAACTGTGAGCTTTGCTCTGATTCTACAAGCTCTGGCTCTAGCTTCAGATTTAAAATACAGAAAACAGATAAGCATATTTCAGAATCTATTCTTTGAATCAGAAAGTGTAAGGCAGCCACTTTTGTTACACTGTATTTATGGTAACAAAGGACACAGTGATTTCAGAGACCAGGTTAAAGGGGTGACTGGGAGCCAAAGGTCTGCACAAAAGCAGGATCAAGTAACATGGTCATAATGAAGTGGCCTGTCGAATACAAATAGTCACATGAACTTTATACCCTCTCCTGATTAGGAGTGAGAAGGTGGTCAGAGCATCTGAGAAGTGGGGGTCTGATTATGTTCAGGGTGCACTCCCAAAAAGGTCTCAGGTCACAAGTGTTCTCTTGGTTGGATGACCCACTTTTCGAGTACAGGGTGTGATTAAGGGGCTCCTGCCATGAACTACTTTGGTGTGTTTGTGTGTTAAAGTGCTCTGGGTAATCAGAGGGGTGGTAGGTCCTGAGGTGATTGGCACAACATATATAAGTCAGGCGGTTGGTGGCGGCCAGAAAGCACGAGTTAAACCCAGGTTTGGTGGTGTTTTACAGTGACTTACCTTAAAAAAGAACCGCAGTGGAGCAACTAAATATTTGTACCTTTTGCAGAACTGATGTAAAGTCAAGGCAGAATATATTTTCATGGCTCTTAAGTGGGTGAAAATTGTACTTTCTTTGTGGTTTCATTTGGATTTGACAGAAGGTTTCCATCTGTGACCAGTGCTCACCTGCTGACTCTCTTTGGGGCCTCGCTTTCTCCTGATTTGCATGTACAGAGAACTTACGTGCCTGCGAGGCGTCAGGCTCATCGGCTGTCTCCACAGCCTGGTCCTGAGGCTCAGCAGTTATTGGGTCTAAGTGTGCAGCTGTGACTTTGTCAGTATGTGATTCAGAAACTGAGCCTGACACAGACTCTGAGCTCAGGTCTTTTGCCAGGTCAGGTGCCCGGGACCCACTGCCTCTCTTGCCCCACTTGTTTTTACTGTCCTTGGGGTCAGGCTCTGTGAGGTCTGAACTAGCAGCCCTGGCCCCTTCCCTGGTTTCAGTGTCAGCCTGAGCTTTATTGCGCTTTTGCATAGTGTCAGAGGGGAACTGGACAGTTTCATGCGTGCCCGTCCAGCGTGGCCTGTGCTCAGTTAGTCGTCCCACGTTACCCCCCGGCCCCATCTTCGGCAACGCACCGTGTAGGATGCCACCCCCTACGGGTGTTAGCAGAGAAAAGCAGAAGAAGCTTTTTAAAACAGGCACAGATCCATCCACAGTTCTTTTCTCAATCACACAACATTAAGAGACCAGATAAGAAGAAACAAGCGAAACGCATGAAAAAGCAATATTCACTGAGCTGGCAGTCGAATACAGAACAATGTCTTCATCTGACTGGGAGTGGAAATGAAGACAAGATGGCCAACAGGTGACATCCATGTTAGCAGGCTTCATTTGGGATTATGAGAGCACGCAGGCATGTAACACAGAACAGCCGGCCAATTATGTGGGTGTGCGGCTGACCGTTAATAAAAAAAAACAAAAACTCATGACTTTAGAAACAATGCCAACAGATTCCATCATCTCTTAGATTTCAGCTCCAAAAATGACCTAAGTTGTATGTCGAGACCAAATGAAACAGCACATCATGATCTAATTCATGGGTTTGTTTTAATCAGTTTTTCAACTGTTGCAAGTGTCTGCAACAGTTGTTTCAGTGTTGTAGTGGCACATTGTACAACCCCAATTCCAAGAAAAGTTGTGTCACTGTATGAAATGAAACAGACTGCAAGTTTCATAAACCCCATAATTATTCACAATGGAACAAAGAAAATATATCAAATGTTTAAACTGAGAAAATCACCATTTTAAGAAAAAAAAAGGTTGAATTTGAGGGCAGTGACATCTTAAAAAAGTTGGGGCGGGGTCATGTTTACCACTGTGTAACATCCGTTCTTCTTTTAACAACAGTCTGTAAGAAAGGCTGTCCCGTTCTTATCTGATTTAGGATTCTAGCTGCTCAACAGTCCTGGGTAGTTCTTGTTTTATGATGCTCCAGATGTTTTCAGCTGCTGAAAGGTCTGGACTGCAGGCAGGCCAGTTCAGCACCCGGACTCTCCTACTGTGAAGCCGTGCTACTGTAATAGATGCAGTACGTGGCATCTATTATTGTTCCACAGTTTGAGATGCAGGTTTTTTTTGCAGATTGGCAAACCACAAAATGCAAAATATTCCTCCACCTGTTTCATTTTAGTGACAATAACTTTTCAGGCCTTTTGTTGTCCCGTCAAAGTTTTTTGAGACATGTTGGTGCCACCAAATCTAATATTTCTCATTAAAAAACAATAAAATGTCCCAGTTTAAATGTTTGCTTTCTGCGTTCTATTGCGAAAAAATTATGGGTTTATAGTAAATAACTGCATTCTGTTTTTATTTACATTTTACACAGCATCCCAACATTTTTGGAACTGGGGTTGTATAACTTAATACAAGTTTATGATAAAAACTGCTGATTGCTGTTGTGCTGAAACAATCTGTTTGCATTTGCAGCATCAGACTCTGTGGTTTCAGTTATAGTCTTAAAAAAAAAAAAACCCGAAAAAGAATTTCCTTCAGAAACTCACACGACATTTTTATTCTAAGAAATTAAGACCGAGTGGAAAAGTGCCACAAACTGAAGTTTTCACACAACAGTGTGTACGACTCCTCAAAAACCAACATAATCATGCTCTTATGCCTGTAAGGCAGTCATTTGTTGAACTAAAGGCTCTGATGTAATGGCCTTCTTGCACATTTGTGCATCACTTCTCTTTCTGTTCTGGTTCGAGTGATTGTGTGCAGTTTCAGAAGACAGTTCTTTTTTTTTTTTTAGACTATAATCAAATCCACAAAGGCTGACACTCCAGATACTCAGCTCGCCAAATTTATCGGTTCTTTAATCCGCACAACAATTTTCAGCTGTGTTAATATAATTGGAATCAGGTTTTTCTAATCAAGACTCACCCTTGAAGACAATGGTAAAGTAACACAATATTCTAGCAATAAATGGATGTGACATTACTAACACATATGTCTTCATCAAAAATATGTACACTGGCATTCTTACTAAGAGTTTTTCCATAAGGGATGACAGCGCATGCAGCTCAGCACAAAGCTGGGCAGTGAATGAGTGACATCCAAAGGCTGAAAGATGTTATTATAATGCAAAGAGATTTTATTAGGGAACACGTGCAGGAATTTAGAAACAGCATCATTGTTACAACAGCAGCATTGTTTCTGTTGCTGGCTTGCAAAGTACGTGTTAGGTCTAGACGACAGTTTAATATAGTTTATGGAATAATGTGAAAATATTGTCTTATAAAGTATAATAAATCCAACCGAACAATACCACTGCTAGTTGATAACAGAGGGTGGGAGAGGTTCGAGTGGAGGTACCTTTAACACTAATGTGGGGTTGCCGACACATCCTGTGTCCAAGACAGGTGAGGGGAAATGGGGGTGACAGTGGTGATGTGTGACACTGAGCTGCTTTGTAACCACCGCTGAATTGGATCAAACCGACCCAAATTAGAGGAAGTCTACAAGTCCTGACCCCCAGCCCTGCCTCAGGCTGTGCAGGGAGGAGGAGGTGCTAGGGCAGGTGTGGCTAGACAGGGTGGGAAGTGGGAAGAGCATACGAGAGTGCAGAATAATGTGACAGGGTGACAGAGTGGAACAATGGTGGAGAAAGTGGGGGAGCTGAAGACATGTTTTGAAAGAACACACTTTATGGTAAAATATTGGGAAAAAGCCACTTGTTGCATTACTTCTTCCATACAGAGACTGTACTAATAAGAGCAGTGATCACTCTGTGGTGTTCACAACTCCAAGAGTTGTGCTGCATTGAAATTTCCAGCACAACAGGCTCAGAGATGTGCAAGATAACACCAACAGTTTTACAAATACCTTCTAACAAATCTTAATATAAATCACATGATAAAGTAAAATTATAAGCATGCTCTGATTACCACATTACCTTATTGCAATTAGAAGTGATGGATCGATTTTACTCACCAATAGCAGCCTTCACCTCCACAGGCTCTGACTCCTGGGAGAACTGGCTGATCCCTGCAGCGTTCACGGCCCTCACCCTGAACACGTACTTCTCTCCTGTGATCAGACCGTGGCAGATGAACCTGCAAATGCATGCAATGAGGTGGCCATGAATCTGCATCAGAATTCGATCAAAGAAAGCAAGTGGAGCTGTTTTTACCTGGTGGCGTTTACGGGCTTATTGTTACATGGTTCCCACACGTTGCTGCCCACAATGCTGCCATCAATGTAGTATCCCACCAACTCTTTGGCATCACGAGATGCTTCCCAGGACACAACAACTGATGTGTCCGTGTTTCTAGTGGGAATAACTTTTCCAGGGGCAGATGGGATATCTGGGGACGAGAATATTTACATTTTGGGGCTCATTCATGTATGGAAGTACCATACTGTACAAATGTTTTGGGCACTAAAAATAAAGTTTCATCAGATCAGAGGTCTGTGATGGAAGAGTCATGCCCATGGTTGTTGTCACTGCCATGCTGCAAAAAAAATGTGCCTGATAATATATGATAAATAAAGCCAATATCTAAAAGGCCTAATCCTAATGCCCTATGTTTACGTGTCTCTTTTCTGACCAAGCTTGTCGCCAACTGTGGTGGCCTCAGTGGGGTCAGATGGCTCGCCAACACCAGCAGAATTGCAGCAGCGGACACGGAAGCGGTAGGACTTCCCCTCGGCGAGATCAAACAGTGCAAAGCGAGGAGACTTTACTGGGATCTCCGTGTTCACCCTCTGCCAGCTGTCTGTACCGGAAACACACTGACGGGCAAAGAGGAAAACATCAAACTGTCACTGATCACTGAAGCACAGGCGTGCAACAATTTCACATGCATAAAAAAGAGAAATGTTTTAGTTGAAGTGTAGCTGAGGAAAGGTTGAGGAATAATTTACCTTTTCCACATAGTACATGACACCCTCAAGGCCTTTCTCTCCGGGTGGCTTCCAGCTCAGCACCACATAATTTTTGGTTGCCTCTGTCACCTGCAGATCAAGCGGTCTGCCGGGAACAACGCCCTCTGATGGTCAAAAGAGATAGAATTAAGTCTCCATAGTAAAAGAAAAATATGGACACTTCACCTCCAAATGGATGTAGTAAGACCCTATCCATCACTCACTGGAAAATGCACCCATTTAAGAAATGTTATCACTACTTTCTTCTTTATTACTGGCATATATAAAATGTACATAATAGTGTTTAAACTAGAAAATAACTTCATTTAATTTTGCTTATTGCTGCAACAGATGTCACATAATCACACAGAAGTCATATCAGCATAGGGACACAAAACAGGCGCTTCTCCTTCATTCAGTGTGGTTAGTAAGCCTGAATCCGGTGGACCCAGAGTTGGAGGGCTTTATAATCCACTTCTGCTTGAGTCTGTTGACTGATATAAATCGTGATATTAAACCTATGATTTCCTACCTGCAGGCTCCTCCTCTGTGACAATGATTTGGCCGGTCCAGGGAGCAGAAGTACCTGAGAACACGGAGAAGATCAGCACAGAAGCGTTATCAGTCATTATCAGATTTTAGGTGGGTTAAATGTTTTCTATATTGTGCTTCAGTGGTCACTGTTTGGAATCAGTCCATCTTCATATCAAAAACCTTTGACAGTGGTCATTAAAAAAGCCTCTAAAAACTGAGCATTCACAATAACAATAAAATATTCCTGAACAACAATCTAAATAAGATATGTATGTATAGGAAATTCCCATGTTTTCAGAGATTTGTGGTGTACACTGTTCGACACCCAGTGCTAACTACAGACTTCTTGCTTTTATTCTCCAAAATCCTTACAAATGGTTAAGAGCATTTGTGGATTGGACATCTTTGACCAGAATCATGATAAAGTCAAATTCCTCTCGTTGCCAAGTACCTCTCATGCGGGCGCGGTCAGCTGGGTCCATAGCAGCCACCGGCTCTGAGACTCTGGACGGGCGGCTCATGCCGCTTTTGTTTACAGCACGCACACGGAAGACATAAGAACGGCCCTCCACCAGGCCAGTGACGGGGAAACGTGCAAACTTCACCGGGGTGTCATTGCACTGAATCCAGTGGTTGGTTCCAACCTCACACCTGTGCATAAACATTAAAATATGAGTCTGTCACATTTCATCACCGATACTATACTGCCTCATTCCTCTGACTTTTAGTTGAGAAGAAGTTTTACATTTTGTGTTCGTAGCTCTTTCTGTGTCTATCCAGTTCGATTTTTAGCTTCGGAAGCTAAAGTCACAGGGAGCAATACATTGACCAACCTGTCCACAAAGTAGCCCAGGATGGAGTTGCCACCATCGACAGCTGGCTGCTTCCATGTGACAATAATGTAATCCTTGTTGGCATCCAGACAGCGCACATCCAGAGGGGCTGCAGGAGCTCCTTCGACCTCAGCATCAGCATCTAACAGATCCAAGAATATCATCAGGACAGTGTGAGTACTTTCTCTGAACACGGCTTTACTTCTGCAAGAAATTGACTGAATGTTTGTTTTATAGTCTGTGGACCATGTGGGTGAACTGTGCAGCTGTAGGGTTTAATGCCAGGAACATTTCTGGTCCTCAAATCAATCACAAGCCTAAAGCAGGAGGACAGAATTATCACAAGTCCCTGCTGAAGTGAAATTGATGAAAGAGGTGACTTTAAAGAAAGCAACTGTCACCTGTAGGTAAAGCCAGGACACTTAAAAAAGAGACAAAGGTTTTAGAATAGCTTTAGTTTAACTGTATTTTTGTCTATATTTTAGAACCTGACAGATTTGTTTTGCACAAAAACATAATTAAATGTTATTTAATATCAGGAAGAGAAAAACTACACAGGCTGGTTGTTCCCTGGCCCATAAAGCTATCCAGAGAGCACAGTAAAGAAACTGGGCCGTCCGTTGTATCTCCTTAAAGCAGGTATTTAGCAGATCCATCGGCGCTCGTAGCCAAACTCTTTCCAGATTTGAGCTCTCTAAGAATAACATGGCTGCAGCTGTGTTCATATAGCATTTTGTTGTGGAGACGGTACCTGGATTCTTCGTTTCCAAGTGACCCTGAACTCTAACAGGACAATGAGCAGGCTATTTTTCAGCCTCCTCATACTCAGCATGGTTCCTTTGTAGAAGCTGAAGCTTCAAAGGTCAGATTGTCTCCGAAGACAGCAAAGATAAGCTCCTGTGACCTATTTTTCCACGCTATTCGAACAGATGCCAGGGAGTTGCCACCCAGTGGTGTATCTATTAGCGATATCCTATTTAAAACCATCACTCACATTCAGACACTTTGACTTTTAGATGCCATAGCATCGTCAGGTGCCAGGGGACATGGTGCTGTGACTTTGACCTAGATCTGATGGGCCTTTGGACAGAAAACAAGTTAAGGAAGTCCATCTAGATTGTGTTTACACAGACTGCAGTAAAAATGTCTGTGGGAAAATATCTTAGATATATAACACTGGCTTTTATAAGTTTAGAAGAGACACAAAATAGCTGAAAGACTACGTATTTCTGGATGCTGTATAAATTTGTGTACGTGCACCAGATTCAGCTGGCAGCATCGGACCAAAAAAAATCACTTATTGCATATTTACACATGCAGTTATAGCCTAATCTTTAACTAAATTAAAGGAGAATCTGAAGAGAATCTTTTTCTTTTTTTTTTTAGCTGATGACAAGAAACCTTATAGGGAGGATGTACCCACCTCTGACAAAGATGTAGGCTGAGTAGGTTTCATATCCAGACTTGGTGGAGACGCGCAGCGTGTAGAGGCCCTCATCCTCTTTGTTGAGATGTGTGAGTGTCAGAGTGGCTCGATCGCCACTCCAGTGCATGTGGGTCCATTTGGAGGGAGACAGCAGAACATCTGGAATGCAGGCCAGTAAGTGTTAGCAAGGCAACATGTAAACATAATGTACAGAGAACAACATTTAAAGCTACAAGCATTATACACTACAGGCGTCCACTGGCTCAGTATCACAGCAAGTCTCCCTACCATCTCTGTACCACTCCACCTCTGGCTGGTAGCGCTGCAGGGCAGGGTATATGATGACCGTACAGCCCAGACTCATGGTCTCACCCTCCCTTCCAAACGATACACCGAATTTATCGACAATGTGAGTCTGGAAGGTGATGCCGTACTCCGACACCGGGCCAACTATGGAGAAAGGATGTGACAGCAAAGTCAGAGCTTTGGCTTACTTCATTTTTAAACAGTTTACATACAAACAACGACAAAGGGAAAGACTAGTGAGGTCAGATCAAGTGGAACAACAACAAAGTGTCGCACACATCAGCTATCAAAGTTTTGCAGCCAGGTGGAAGAAGGGAAAGTGAGCATGTATAAAGAAAGAATGAAGGATAAAGACACAAATACAGACCAAAATAGTGACTCGAAAACTTCAGTGCAGTGCTCGCAAAAAGAATTGTGGAAACACTTCATGTTTTCATGCATTAAACACTCAAACACACAGACGGATGAGCTAATTCATTAATTGACCGAGCAGCTCTCCAATCAAAATTTAATGAGAAGTATAAATGTTCGTACTACTACTATTACAGTGGTGGTTTTGAGTCAGAAATGTTGAAAAATTAGTACATTTTTCCACACTAGCTACTCTAGGACTCATGAGACTGTTATGAACTTTACTGTGAAATTTCTACACAGACAAAGGCGGCCATGCTCGGACAAATGGTTTCCACATCCTTTTGACCCCGTTACCTTCAGTAATGGGCCCTGCATTATCCAACAAAACAAAACAAAACAGAAATGTTAGCGCAATAGCACCCACTGCTCCTCCACTCAAAATCTTTTCTCCTAACATCCCACCACCCTGCTCCCCACTGGGGTTAATTAGATTTAGTACACAGCTGTTTACTGTGTGATGCTTTTAAATCCATTTGGACTTGCTGTCTTTGGTATCGTTGCCAACAGATTTAGCGTTCCATCATGTTGCAGGCAGCTGTTTTATTAGCAAAAGGCTGTGTGGTACATGCCTAGTTGCACACAGTAGAAAAAGTTGACAGCTGATTAATGGCCCACAGAATGGCAACTTCATTGTGAATAGGAAGAACTGATTGTTTTGAATTTTTCTTGCTTTTGATTGATTGCAAGTAGTTATAGTGGCCAAATGGTCACCCAGAGTGTACAACACCCCCAAGGAGTGGGCACCTACTTTCAATCACAAGGCAATTGCACTGGTTGCCTTCTGGGAAGCAACCTGCCTCCAAATCATCACAGTCTGACTCAGACTGACTTCAATCCCTCTTAGACAGGTTGGTGAAAGTTTGCATACAACTGCCGTCTAATTAATAAACACAGACAGTTTATCAGTACGATGCAATCAATCTCAGTCTATGTTGATAAGAGCAACTCATCTGTGACGTGTCTCTCTGCAATAGGGGACTCCACTCAACTGGTTGCCAGCTGGTATGACATAATATATAAGTAAGGTTGCCAAGTGCCTCTGTGATTTTGCAATTAAATCACCACTCTGCAGCAATTACATCATTATTTGTGGAGGAATTTCTGTTTCCTATCTTTGAGGTTCTTGCTGGATTGTGAATGCAAGTAGTTGATGTGAATTTTGGTGTAAGTAGATAGCAACAGGTTTGCAAAAGATGGTAACAGATTTTTTTTTACCAATTTATCGCAAACAGTTTGCATGTAATTGCCAACTTGACTCCATTCAGCCATAAACTGGTTGCAGACTAATAGCAGACTGACTCCATCTTATTGTCATTTTTTTTCCGTCTTAATGCACCAAAGTCACTTTGAAGGCACCAGGTGACTGCGAGTGGTCATAGACCTGGTCCTTGTCTTCAAAGCTACCATTTCAGAAGCAACAAGACCACAAGTTCATTGTACAGGGTTGTAATAATTTTGGTTGTGTCAAGATCTTCACCCACTGTTTTCTGTACTGTAACCGTAGCTTAAAAAAGCAGCTGAGGTGAAGACACATTTGGTGGACATAGTTGGTGGAGACCAAAACAGAGCTCAAAGGAAAGGACTGTTAAAAAAAAAATGTAAATGTTGCTTAGTACCTGCTTATTTGCTAATGTTAGCAAGTTACCGTTTATAATATTTTTTTGGATAAAGTGTACATTCTAGTGGCCTGAAGTAAATTCACACTTACGCCTGGGTGTTGGCAAAAACTCGTCAACTTCACCTTTGAACCCTACGGAGGGCAGAAATAGTCACTATTAAAACATACAGCATTTACAGATTGTTCTATGACTTTATCAGATTGATGGACTGAATTCACATTATTATTTCACACAAATGCAAATTTGAGTTGCCAAATTTTACACACACTAACTTTAAACAGTTGATTAGGAGAATATAATTACTGCTGATTTCTTGTGATTTTATATGATTTGGGGATCATGAGCATATTGGAATTAGATCAATACTCGTTGTTGAATTTGGTGAAACCTACTTTTGACAACAACGGAGGCAAAGGCAGACAGCTCCCCCTGGGAGTTCATGGCAGAGACACGATACTGAGCTGTATCATCAAAATCACATCTGAAAGAGGAGAGCATCAGCTGATTAAGGATTCACGTGTACAGTGCCCCTTCCCCCCAGTTCTGCCTCAGTCCTCTCAGCCATGTAAATAATACCAACTATGTGAACTCCAACTGTAAAGCGTTCCATCACTCCTGGCCAGGAATAGTCTGGCAAAAAATAGACACCACTGGTGATGTCATTTGCACCAGGTGTTGTGGTTTTCTGTACATGAAACAATCTGATGCGTGAAGCGCCAACATGTTTCACTAAGATGGTAAGGACTGAGCAGAAACATTAACTAGTTTGAATAAGTAGTAGTTAAATAGACAGTCACATGGAAGGCTTCGTTTTTCAGCCCTGGGGTTGAAAAATTATGCCAACAATCAAGTGGCAACAGTTGCAGTTCCTGTAGTGGCCACTAGAGGCTAGTTGCAAAGTGTCTCTAGACTAATGTGAAGCGCCTAATTTTACACTATTAAAAAGCCTGTTTACAGCCTTCGTAGCAACTCTGGGTGATTTTATATACTGGACTTGGCAGCATGGCTGCTTCAGCCGGCAGATGTCCAAATACAGCTGCGGCTGATATTTCAGTCTGGTAGGCCTGATCTCTGCTAACTGAGTCACTGAAAGGGACCTCTCCAACATGTTTCTGGTGGTTGTGCCTTTTTTAACATTTTTAATTTAATTATCTGATAAACAACATGGCGTGCTGTGTGATACAGGCTATAAAATAAAGTCTGTACTTCAGTTTGGGAGCTTTGGTGAGTGAAATATCTAATGTTTTATTAGCCTGTTATTAGGCACTAGTCATTAGGTATTTATGAATGTGTTTTGAGATCATAGAGTTTATGAATATAGCTTGCAAACAAAATTTTTCACATTTTGCGTGAAAATACTCTGACTTTTTTTTACAAAAGTCTCACTGGATCCCTAAAAATCAGTGAAGTGATGGCATGTTTTTGACAATCTGTGGCACAAGAGTCCTGTGGCTTCTTGAGAAATATCTACTTCAAGTACTGCAGGTGGGGGAGAGAGCCTATACCTACCTGTTAATCTCCAGTGAGTGCACGCTGTATCTGCTCTCAATTTTGTACTTGCCAGGGTTGGTAAGGGGGTCAAGCGCCACATTGTTTTTGTACCTTGTAGTGGGAGGCAGATAACATGAAAGACAGACCAAAGAAAAAAGCAAACGTTTGAAAAGAATCAAGAGCGGAAACCACAGAAGCTAGATGGATCTCAAGGGAATAAAGAGGATTTTGAAAGGACAGAGAGGAAGGATAGGGGGTTATGTTATTGGTGACCTACCAGACGACCCGTGGGTCAGGCCACCCACTGACAGTGCAGTGCAGCCGCACACACTGTTTCTCCCACACAGTGTGGGAGCGAGGTTTAATCACAAACTCCGGGGCGTGCATCAGGCTGTCTTCGTTCATGCGCTTGAAGTGTTCCTCGTGCTCATGGATCTAAAGATAGAGCAAATCACTCAGGACAGTTGTTACCTTTTACCAAACATAAACTGCTCCACGCAGAACATTTGCTCCATTTTCACCAGGAATCTGAAGCAAAAACAAACCTTTCTTATAGATAAATTTAAACTAAACTCCAACCCATCTACTTTAGATATTATCTTCACACATTGTAACTGTAAGAATAGATGGGATGTTGAGGGCTTGCCTACTTGTTCACTATGCAGTAGCTTAGCACATAATATGACCAATGAGACACTGCTTCCCTGTGTCTGAAGAAACGTGAGCTCCTGAAGAATTTCTCACCCAGTGGTAAGGCTGTGTGGCAGTGGAGACAGATAAATGCAGCGAGGGAGTAAGTGTGGTTTTTCCTGATGCTCGCTGAATGGCTGGGTACCACTCCAAATAATCATCCAGGGACATAAATAACTTTCTTGTGTAAGAGGTAGTAATAACAACCACTTAGCCACAGACACTCGACATTCCTGAGCACTGATGCAATCAACCGTGGTCAGTTTTGCTGCAATAAAAAAAATGCCATTGTGTTGTGTAGCCTGATATTAGGATTAGAATATGGATTTTTTTTTTTTACTTAGTTACTAAAGAGCAAGTGAGGAGCAAATCAATTGCTTTAAATTCAAATTCTCCACCCTGCACCAAACACTAAGCTGCCCAAAACAGAAACTACTCACTCATTACCAATTACCCCCAACAAATTTCAAACCAAGTATCAAAATATCTTAATAAGCAGTTACTCAGCAGTCCCCGAATAATTTTTAGAGAGCATAAAATTAATTTTGTGCTTTTTTTTTCTTTTCAACTGATTCACTTGGTTGAAGTCAGCTTCACCTACATTGACTCCACGCCTCAGTTTCTTAGTTTCTTTAAAAACCTTGTGTTAGAAAACACGCCTAAATCTTTTTTAATCATGTCATCTCAGGAAAATGTATTTTAATACGTCGCAGGCATTATACTTAAAAATTACCCAGTAGTTTAAGCATTGCGTCACCACTACCCCATCTTTCATCCAACTCACTAACAGGTTATTCCTTGTTCCCTCCTCACTCTCTTGTAAGTAACTGAGCAAATTTTCTGTCTCGTCCCATCTTGGAACTAGTCCGCATTAATTGCACTATTAAGTAGATACAAATGAATCAGACATTCCTGTTATACTTATTTGAACCTGGGGTGCATGTGTAATTGGTGCATTGTAATGTAACTTCTCCACAGACAAGTTTGTGTGGCCACAAAAACCAGGCAGGCATGCAGACATCCGTACAGACCTTCGCGCTCACCATCTGATCGTGATAACTGCATCACTCTGACCCAGCAGACTTGTGAAAAATATTGTCCAGGCTTAAGAAACATTCATATGGTGTCTCTCAAAAGATAAAGGCTATATCTGCACTTATAATGGAAGTCTGGAATATTATAGAAATGCTACACAGGCATTTCTATGACCCAGTGATACACTATGATAAGTGTGTGTCGTCATATCAGAAATATCAGAAGTCAGTCTGTAATGTCAAGAAGAAGATCAATATACACTGATGCCACAAATAGAATAAGTATGCAGGTTTTTGCAAGCACATACAAACAAATACACGCTACTACAGACAAACCCTAAGACCCAGTTCTGTCTTGTTAAAGTTCTAAGCAGTTCTCTGTGCTTGCTTTAAGACTGCATGGCTGCCCTGTGTGATCTCAAAACAGCAAGGACTCCAACACTGACCCTTTTATTCAGAGAGATGCGTTCAGCCGACTCACGCATGGCCTCCTTCCTGGAGATGATCTCAGACCTCTCCATCTCCAGACCACTGGTGAACAAATCCCTGCGGGCCATGTATGCAGCAGTGTCTCTCACTCTTGCTTCCTCTGTATCTGAAAGTCCTGTAGCAAACTCTTGACTAGGAGGCAGCAAAGCAGAG
Source organism: Pterophyllum scalare (assembly GCA_024447675.2). Lineage (NCBI taxonomy): Eukaryota > Metazoa > Chordata > Actinopteri > Cichliformes > Cichlidae > Pterophyllum > Pterophyllum scalare. Next base: position 14,996 of record JAMQGT020010230.1, on the reverse strand, counting down.
CCAGGGTTGGATGTGGGAAGCAAGGCATAGTGTTAAAACTTTAAGATGTTGCAAATCAATCTTGGATTTCCAGTTCTGCATTGCGGGATAGTTATTACCTGCCCCTGAAGATAGGCACTACATAGCCGATGATTTGGTTGTCTTTATCCACAGCCAAGTAAGTTGGCTTGGCTCTCTTGGGTAAAGGGCTTAGTCTGCTCTCCTCCAGGCCAGAGTGTGAAGACACATTAAGTCTGAGACATACAGAATACCATCAGCCTGGCACACAGCCAGACAGTGCAACTAACAGCATGACATGAAAATGTGGGGATGAAGCCAAGGCCAGGGGTGGATGAGATGTAGATTAAGGGTCAACTGGAAAGTAGTGGAATCAGTTTAGTCATAATTATGGCATTTCTACAGCTCTGTATGCCTCAGTTATTATGTTTTCAACATCTGTAATAACCATATGATGTGAAAGACGACACTGACACCACTAATGACCACTAAAAACATTAACAAATGAGTTTCCTGCAATCTATCATGGTAACTCAGAAAAATATATACCAAAATGTCAAATCCAGCCCTACCACTCACTTAGTATTTTCATACTAAAGCAAGATAAAGCCAGGATAGGGATGGCAGATCATCTTTAGATCTAGTACAGTCAATGGCTCTGGTAGTGGCCCAGTGGCCTAATGGATAAGGCATCAGCCTCCGGAGCTGGGGATTGTGGGTTCAAGTCCCATCTGGGTCGTATACCTTTGATGCAATTTGTTGTGCATCAGTATAGCTTATATACAAAAGTAGGTAAGGCTAGAAAAGCAGTCTGTCTTTTGTCAGCCACAGATTGTGTGTCACCACTAATTGCAGCTCTGAGTAGTTGGTTGGAATTCACAAAATGAGATAACAAGAATGCAGAGGCAAGAAGGGTGATAGGGCAGCTGCCCCTCATTTTTCCTTTGTCCATCCAGGTCAGTGTCCCTTTACCTTTGACCATTTCCAAAATCATTCTTGGAATCATAGCTTAAGCTGATTTATAATATGAGAGGGTGTGAAGTGAAAGTTATCCCACATGACATGAAGCTTCCATGACCACATAAATGCAGTCCCATCTTTGCCATAAAAGCAGTATCATAACCACCCTGATCGTCACATCATAATGCTCCCCATCTCTCCTCGACACAGAGTTGGGCCTGGTGAGCTGCCCAAAACCAAAGATGAGATAGTAAAACCTAAGCCCTCTGACGTGTTCACACTCTTCAGGCCAGAGTATTTAAGGACCCTAGCAGATAGGCTCACTGTGAACTGGAAAAGCTCAATGTACTCCAACCTGTAAATGTCAGGGAATCCGAACTGATGACAAATCAATAGCTCATGAACAACAATCATCATGTCTCTTGGAAATAAAGTGAAGCTACAGAGTTTCTAAGACATATTAATTAATACGAATGTGATCAGGTTTTAGAGAATCACAGCGCAGGGCTTGAGTTTTCAAATGGACAAGAGTGATAATCTATTACTTCTTATTTTCAGTCTAGGTTTTCACACAGGTCAAGATGCTATGGTATATAACACAAAGCTCTGCTGTAACATAATGTAGTGTCTGATCTAACGACTGCCATTCCTCTAAAAGAGAAAGAACTTCCCATAACCCTCCTAGATATGTCACTGTGTCAGAGGTAAGACTTAGTCAAAATGCATTAGAACACAAAGGACATCTTTCAGGCTGCATGCAAAGAGCTTCATGCGGGATCTCAAAGCTGTTTTCAATCCTCAGGTTGATCAAGGTGAAAGAAAACTCAAAGGGGAGTAAGATGGTTACTTGGTGTCAAGGAAAGTACGATCCCAAAGTTGTGTCAGGGAGGTGATCTCACAAGGGTGATGGAGGTGAACCTGATCAGCTGGGGTGGGGTAGGTGCTAGGGAGGTAGTAGGGCTTTCCTGTCATAAAGAAGAGGACTGATGAAGTTGATCCACCTCTCCTTCCTTCTCCCTTACCCCCTGCTCCTGGTGGCGGCAGAGGTGCTGCCGCTAGCACTGTATCTGCTGCTGGACTGGTACTGACTCACTTTAGACTGAGTCTCCTTGCTACGGTAGCCTCGGTCATAGTGACGATGGTGCTTCTGGTAGAACGGTATAGATCCAGGCATGCTGCAGGCCGCTCCTCGTATCGAGCCCTGAGTTTCCAAGTTTCTTCCTGTCTACCTGTTTGTCTGTCAGGTTAGTTAGTGGTCAAGAGCATGTGGATTCTCTGTCAATACAGGGTAGATTCACAACAAACGTTTTGACTCTTTTTGCTGAACATTGATAGTTAATCTAATTCTCATGGTGGAAAAAATAGGCTATACTAAGTGTATTAAAGCTATGGTAGCAAAACTACACCTTGATTAACAAAGACTATTTAAGGGAACCAATTTAAAACCTTTCAAATCAAACCTGCAACATCAGCTAATGAGCCATGACATACAGTTTCAGGCAATCAGGCACTTTCTCAGCATGCTTACACAGACATGTGCAACAACTACAACCTTGCATATCACATCTTACCCCCGGCAGTAGCCACTTACTCTGGACAAACTCTTTCAACTTCAAGCTTTAAAGGAAAAGATGGTCCAACTCCACACACTCAAAGCTTGATATCCCAAGCAAACCCACAGGTAGGCACGCACAGGGCTGCGGTCTACACAACAAAAATAATGTTGGCCTTAGCCAGAGTGTCCAAGCTGCAGTCACAGCCTTTTATGGTGAGGGTGGAGATAAATATAGCTGGGAGCAGAGCTGGGGGGCAAGTCAGCTCCCATAGTGCAACACATTTATGGGTGCAGGTCTCTGCCAGTGGGCATATCTGCCTGAAATGCAGGTAAACACAAGGCTACTGTTTGGAGTCTGAATTATCACTTCAAGTCATTGTTTAATTCTTAATCTAACTTTTATTATTGCATTAAATGTATAGAATATTATTTTTGTACATGCTATGTATTTATGAATGTTGCTTATTTATATTTGTAATTTTTGAATGCATTTATTTATTTACTGACACGTTTTTGTGTCTCCTGAAGAAAATAAAAATCTGTCACACCACAAAGACACCTCATCATCCAGATTTTTCCTTAAGCTTCCCCAGAGACTCCCAAGCTTTTCCAGTGTTCTTGATTCAGTGTCAGATATCTTCCAATTTTGTTTTAAGTCTGTCAAGACCTTGATGGCTTATAGCCCAAAGTATGACATCACTGGCTAGCCTCCAGCAGCTTTTGTCTTGGCTTTTTACTGCAGTGGTCTCAGCTGTGACTGTTGCTAACTTTAGCAATGCTATTGTTATGTTCACTGCATACAACAAATGTCAGTTACTGTCTCTTTGTCACTCTCTCGTTCAGTGTCAGAAGTGCACAAGTGTCCCCTCTTGGCCCCTCTGCTCATAAACAGCTACTAAGAAGGTCAAATAAATCAAACTCAAAATCTAGTGACAACTGTAACATATAGTCTAAAATGTTTCTTCTTACATGCAGATAAAGTGCGCTTAACGTCATTTGTCAGATAAATTTAATCTGACCTCCATTTGTGTTTGGACTTTGTTCTGGAATTTGACTCCAGCTCAAATATCTGTTCATTTCCATGGCAAAAAATATGTCAGTGGGCACTTCAAGGGCTTTTGTGCTGATCGTTCTTCCCTTTTTGGCTCCCAATCACCAGTGTTCAACATAATACAATGGCCAGCAAGCAGCGTGACAGCATACCTAAAACATTATGGCAGCAATGTGAAGTGTGAGCCCATTAAAGAGATAAGCCCATGACTCTACACTGAGGGAGCTAATACGAGACATTAAGCAGGGTCACGGTACTTCATGCTGTCTAATGAAAATGGGATACATTTTACAAGTGCATCGTAACAGCTTACAACCCAGTAAATGAGCCGCCAACAGGATAGCTTTGAACAGCTTACATTAACTGAAAAACAAAGGAGCCACAGATAAAAGCAACAAGTTTGTCTGCGTTTCACATGTGAACATCCAGCTCCAAATCAATAAGACTCACTAATTAACATTAATCAGTAGAAAACTGCATTATCTTTATTAGCTGAGTCTCTTACTACATCAATTTTATACTTTTTTTTCACAAGTTAAACAATAGGTTATGTCAATATGGTGAGCTTAAGTGGTTTGTGAGGTTCCATGTGAGCCTAAATTACATTCACATGTGGCGTCAGTCAAACCTGGGGAAAAGAAAATTGTGTCTTTTCATGTTCAAACTGCACTTCAGCTGAGATGAAACTATTTTAACAGACTCTCCTGTCAACTGCTCACCTGACAAAACGTCTGTGTCAGTGCAACTTATTTCTGCCGTCTTGTCTTTTCACTTGGCTGTGATGTTCGGCATGTTGTCCTGATGTGTCAAATCAGCCACTAACAAGAAAAAAATCTCCTGCTGTTATTTAACTTTTTAGAACAATTTGGCTTCAAGACTCCTTTGTATAGATATACTGTAAATATATGTTGTCTAAAGAGGTGTCTTAATCTATGTATTTTAACCATCGGTCTGCATCAAGGGTATCCCAGGATTTCTGTTTTCCTGTCCTGGATCACAAGATATTCCATGAAATACTGGCTTTGTAGTTATAATGTGTAACAAAAGAATTATGTTAAAACAGGCTAAATAGATCTACAACCCCAATTCTGGCGTGGTGGTTAGCACTGCTGCTGCACAGCAAGAAGGTCCTAGGATCGGCTCCACCTTGGCCGAGGTCTTTCTGTGTGGAGCTTGCGTGGGGTCTTTCCGGGTACTCCAGTATTCTCCCACAGTCCAAAGACATGCAGTTACTGGGGTTAGGTTGATTGGTGATTCTAAATTGCCCATAGGTGTGGATGGTTGTCTGTCTCTCTGCGTTGGCCCTGCGACAGGCTGGCGACCTGTGCAGGGTGTAACCTGCCTCTCGCCCTATGGCAGCTGGGATAGGCTCCAGCCCCCCCGCAACCCTGAACAGGATAAGCAGAAGTGAATGGATGGATGATGGCTGGAACCCCAATTCCAAAAAGTTGGGACACTGTGTAAAATGTAAATAAAAACAGAATGCAAATCTCATAAATATATATTTTATTGATAATGGTACATACTGTGGAAAACATCAAATGTTTAAGCTGAGACTTTGAACCATTTTAAGACAAATATGAGCACCTTTTGAATTTAATGGCAGCAACATGTCTCAAATGAGTTGGGACAGGGCCGTGTTTACCACTCTGTGTCAGCCCCTCTTCTTTTAGCAACATCTAGGAACTGAGGAGACCAGCTGCTGGACTTTTGGGAGAGGAATGTTGTCCCATTCTTGTCTGATATAGTTCTGGATCTTCTTTGTCATATTTTTCCTTTCATAATGTGTTCAAACAATTGCTGAAGAGAAAAAAAAAGCCCTCAGTTGTTGGAGGCAGTGCCATCGTGCTAAGTAATGGTACTCACACACAACCTCCCTGAGTCTGTGGCTGAATATCAAAGAATAGCATACAGTCACTCAATATCTCTTGTCACAAACATCCAAAGCTTTACATAGCTCTGATAATAAATCCCAATTACCAAACAGCTGACCCTCGCAGCTGATGCAGAAGAGACTTTTCCTGGAAATCTTTTTATTTATTTATTTTTGGAACTCTGACGCCTGCATGTGCACAGTACCTCCCCATGGTATTTGAAGAATATCACAGTCCACATAAATATATATTTATATTACTGCTTCACCATTATTACAGTTGATTTTATCACCATATGATTTGAATTCATTATGATTATGACTGTGAGAAAATCAGTATCTGTGGTGTTAGAGTACATTATACTGTGAGCTTTTTCTAGTGTTATGTGCAGTTCCCACTTTACAAGCATGAATGATTTTGCTGAACCACAACATTTCTCCGCATCACTAAGATTTAAACAAACAGTCTGTTTGCAGCAATAAACTGAGTTTAGTCCAGGAAATTCCAACTGTATGGACATCAGGGGATCTAATTTAGGCCCTGTTTATGTCCAGTGTTGTGCTGCATGCATGCACTGAGACTACATGAAGTTCAGAGATATGAACATATTCAGCTCATACAAAGTGGCGTGCTGGGAAACGCTGTTAAACACCTCATTAACTGTTTAAATATGCATGAAAAGTTTCATATGAAAGTTGCATCCTCTAGTGGTTCAATGCAGAACTGCAATCCCAGTGCAAGAGTTAAAATATAATGATTAAATCCTGTATTCCAAAGTTAATTTTCTGTTTCATTTTGAATGGCTCAATTTTGTCTTTCCTAAACACAGAGCCGGAGTTCGAGACCAGTCGTTTAGTATTTACAGGTTTTATTGTAAAAGTCTGTTTATTGCAACATATACAAATATTCATGAATCATGGCACATGTCTGGTTGTTTTGTTATCAGCTTTGAAAGTTCAGTGCTGACAGGAAGTGAGCTATGCACAATTTAAATTTGTTGTAGCTTGTATGTTACTCACCTTTTTTTGGCATAGTTAGCTACTGAAACTACAACCTATGTGTGGCATATAAAGAAAGGACTGATTTTTATTTGATGTATTTCATATTACCATCACTTCACTTCTGTAACAGGGTAGTTAATGAGCCACACACCCCTTGTCTTTCATCCTGCCTGCTGTAAAGGCATGTCTGGCCAATGAAGCCCAGCACACAACCATGTGCTTCACCTTGTTGTTTGTTTGAAGCTTTAAACTAGACTTCTTCCTCTGGCTTTGCTGTAGGTAAAGCTTGTTCCAGTGTGAGGTTGTTTCTGCAACATTGAAAGCGATATGACAGGTGGACAACAAGGACAGATGTGGCCTCTTTTAAACTGTGAGTCAACAGTTCCACGTGTTGCATTTGAAGTCCTGCAGCGCTAATCCTCTCTTTACTGCAATGACTGTGGTACCAACTGTTGTCTGACCCACAGCTGGTATCTATAAGTATTCTCTCTGTCAACATTTCTTCCTGTTGTTTTAGTTTAGTGTTTGAAGTTCTCTAGATATTTCCTTTTATTTCAGTTTACTTTGCTTATTCAAATTCTCTAAAAGGATGTTGCCAAGAAGGAATTATAAACACATTTTTAGACAGTAAATAAGAAGTAAACAACACAAACAGCCTTAGGGAAATGCCAAACAGGAACATCATAAAGAAGAGTTGATCGGTGTCAAGGTAGTTTCGTCATGAGAATGACCCAAATAAAGCTAAATTTATATTTTTCCAATATAAGCATTAATGTAATGACAGTTATTATTCATATCTAAGAAAACAAAACGTAATATGTTGTATTGTATATAAAATAATAAGAAAGTTGGATTAATAAAATAAAGAATTTATGGCTTCCATTTTCCCACTGGGATCACTGAAACTTCACCTTTCCTTAATTGCTCATCGCAGGGAGGATGTAGCCTCTATTCCCTTAAAAGGACATATCCAGGAACGTCAACGCAGGCAAGGGAGCATTTCTGGAAATTACAATTATTCCACCGGGGAGGGTGTTAAAGTAGATTATGTATTGCATTGCTAAAAATTATAGAATAGTTTCGATAAATTTTTGAATGTGGTTTTTAAAATGCATTTAAATATTATATTTAGACCAAAAAAAAATGCAATGACTGTTTTCAAATGTCAAATAGTAGCTTTATCCTTGACGGTCACCCCCATATTTCTCCATTGGTTTGTTCCGGCGTTCGGTACGGAGCCCTGCAGTATTATGAGGAAGTGAAGGGCGGTGGTTGAGAAAAAGAGCAGCACGGGGCTAGCTGACGAATATCTGGTAGTTGTCAGGTAAGTCTGTTTTTATATCCTTTTTTTTATGAACTGTTTCGCTATATTATACATATTCTATTATATGTAAAACACAGAGCTGATTCCGCTACTAAAGCTTCATATGTGAAAAAGAAGTCCTAGAATGTTGCGCGCTTGGCTGGCAGCCTTGAAAACACGGCTAAGTGTTAGCTACGCGGCTAAAGCCATTTTACGAAATTGATCGCAAGTTTGAATATATTTCCTGCTAGTAAGGCCCGCTGTTGGCTTTATGAGCTGCAATTGTATTTGTGAATCATACTGTCGCCAGCGCCTGCCGTATATTTGATGTTAATGATAATGTCGTTTAATACAGGCCGCAAACCAGGAGAGTGCAGGGACGGTCAACTTTTAAATATCGGGATGAACGTTTTTATTATATTGCAAGTTAACTATACATTTGTATGAACATTGGGTGGGAAGAAAACACTTTGTGTTAGAAAGCATGTAACATATTTACGTGGTCCTAATCGTGGTCAGTGATGGCTATGCTTTCAAAGAATCAACACATTCAATGACGGGTACAACTTTTTAACTTTGTACACGTCTCTCATAAAATGACAAGCAGTCTATGTATATTGGCCTCCCCTATCAGCTTTATTGACAGCTGTCTTCAGTTCGGCCAGCTTTTTAATTGCTCTTATTTCTTCCTTATTTAAAAAAAAAGATTTGTATACATTTCAGTGTTTCACATAATATCAGCTTGCATCACACGCATAGCGAGATGATACTCGCTGTCTAAGCTGGTTGAGTCAATTTCTAAAGTGTCATTATAAAGATGTTACTGTCTGGACAGTTCAGCTCTATATTCAAAACTTTGCCTGATAAGGGCATCTGTCCTCACATCGGTAATTTTCCTACCCTCAGTGAAGGCAGTGAGCTGATCAACCTAGAAAGATGAGGAACATTTCCATTTATAGCTCAGTGAGGGACATCTCGCTGGGGATTTGCTGCCAGAGAATGATATTACCCTGCCACTCAGATGAGGACGTGACTGATAAAATCTTATTTTGAGTAACAGCATCATCTAACTTGATCTGATTGTTGTCTGTGTTATTGTTTTCTTCTACATCGTGCCCTCGTGAATGATGCTGTCTTCTGTAAATGAGTTGGCATTCATTAGAATAGGGTTGGGCCCTGATTAAAATTCTATAGGTTAAAATAGGTTTAGAATTCCTGCTACAAAAGTAACCTGAACAATTAATCCTTGTTCAGTGGAGTTGTGTGTGTGTGTCTATATGTACATATATATATATATATATATATATATATATATATATATGTATATGTATATATATATATAAACATGACTTCTGTTCACTTCCACAGAAACAAAACACTCACAATGTCCAGCAAAAGGGCTAAGGGAAAGACCACAAAGAAGCGCCCTCAGCGCGCCACCTCCAATGTCTTCGCCATGTTCGACCAGTCCCAGATTCAGGAGTTCAAGGAGGCCTTCAACATGATTGACCAGAACCGAGATGGGTTTGTCGACAAAGAGGACCTCCATGACATGCTTGCCTCGCTAGGTGAGTAAACGTGTCAGATGTCTTAACTTAAGGAGGTCCAATGTATGCCATTCGTACTCCATTTATACTCATGTGGGTGTGTATGGATATTGGTTGTGCTTAAACTAGTTCTGCAAGTAAGCATATTTAAATTTTCATTCAGCTATCAAATGGAATTGTGATTACTTTTGTAGTTTGATCCCTTCAGGCTTTGAGTAGAGAAATTCAATCTGTATTGCTTCACTAGCAAAAATCCTATAACAACCACATAGCTTTGACCTGTTCCTGCCAATGCTGCTGCTGCTGCTATGCAGGTTTTCCACTCAGGTATTTCAAGCTCCTAAACTGACCCACCCACCCAGCATGATCATGTGAAAGTTTGTAATTTTAAGGTTGTTTTAGTACATGACCTACAACTGTTGTTAATGTACCTTTTTTTCTTTTTTTAAAAGTCTATTTTAATAAATTTTAATGCCTTGAAAGGATTAGCGCTCTCTCTATCTCTATCTCTAAAAATATTTAAAAAAAATTTTTTTTAAGTCACACTTGAACTTATTGTTTCACTCTTGGCCACTGAGTCAAAATTGTGTGGCAGAAGCTCTTCACTGGAAAGGCTTCACTCTGGCTCATGTGAAAGGAAGTCCAGTGAAAACAATAATGGTTTGAAGCTGGAATTATCTGGAGCTGCTTTATAGGGAAATAAATGCAGAGAACATTGAGGACAGTAAGGTGTACATCCAGGTATATCAGGCAAAGTTCCCATCCTATTAGGATAAGAAGTCGGCTAAAAAATGAAATTCAGAATGCATCACACCTATTTTTCTACACAGGGAAAAATCCCACTGATGAGTACCTGGAGGCCATGATGAATGAAGCTCCTGGGCCTATTAACTTCACCATGTTCCTCACCATGTTTGGAGAGAAGCTCAATGGCACAGACCCGGAGGATGTGATCAGGAATGCTTTTGCTTGCTTTGATGAGGAGGGGACAGGTAATTTTTTAAATTTTTTTTTATGTTTTTCTCGTTAGTGACACATAATCTCAAGGTTTTGTTAAATTTGAAGAAAAAAAAAACGATTGTGGTTTCTTATCTGATCTTTTCTCATTTAATCCAGGTTTCATCCAGGAAGATTACCTCAGGGAGCTGCTCACAACAATGGGTGACCGATTTACAGATGAGGAGGTGGACGAGCTGCTTCAGGGAGGCCCCCATTGACAAGAAGAGTAACTTCAACTACGTGGAGTTCACACGCATCCTAAAGCACGGTGCCAAGGATAAGGACGATTAAGGAGCTACACCAGCGTTTTCCTCTCAGTGCCCTCCGCCTCTCTGCCGTCAGCTAGAACATCGTGCTGCATGTCTCGACGCTCCAGTTTAAACCCTATTTTAAACAAACCAAAGCAATAACTATCCACACGGTTTGCTGTGAACTTCCAGTATTGCCAAATTTACACGTCTCTGATAATAAAAATCTGAATAGTGTTAAATCTTTTTTTGTCATGTAAAGATGTGAAGTGGCAGCACTTTGGAAGCTCCCAAGAGTCTGATTCATGTGATTGGGTTTAGCTGAGTTTTTACATTTTCTAAAAAAAACTTTTTAAATAAAAGCCCTCTATCAAGCTGTATTTCGCTGTTTCCCTTCCATAAATGACAACTGAAATAAATGTTGCATTAGTCTGTCTTTATTTTACCCTGGGGTGAAACAAAGAAAAAAATCTTAGCATCTTGTTTTCCACTTTTTGGGATTTTGTCAAGTCTGAACAAGTCTGCTCTCCCTGTTCTCCAAATGCATTCAACATGATCAGGCTAGCACTGGCTGATGTTTTTGAAAAGTCCAATGCACACAGTGAAATTTGACCTTTATAAAGTGATAGGTTCAGAATCATTCAAAGTAACAAGTATTGAGGAACAAATGCACATACACAGCCTTCAGGTTTTCGCCGCTAGCGGGGAGGAAACCATGCCTCTTCAAACACTGAGACAGAAAAGTAAATTCTCCGCTCCTTACTCAAACAGGAAATGGCTTCTCTCAGAGGATGTTCCCTCCACGCACGGTTTTTATTCAGAACTTTCAAAGTAAGGGTCATGTGATGCATCATCAATGACTCCACACTAAATGCAGTTCAAAGCAGGTAATAAACATTTAGAATGCATTCGCATGGCTTCACACAAAGATATCACTTTTACAACCAGTCCCTTCCTGGCTCTTTCCCACGCTGGTGATCTGGTTGATAAAGGAAACTCAGGAATGCAAACGAGGCTTTTATGTGTGCTCCTGTGAGAACTCAAACAATGAAACAACATCTTCAGTGTCCTTCTTTCAGAAGGGACACTAAGTCTCCTCATTTGAGTAAGAAGAAACAACAGTATATTAAACAAAATAAAACATATACCAAAGATATGATAAAATACAGAAAACATGTTAATATACCTAACATAAGGAAAAGTGTCCAGTACTTGTACAGGGAGTGGCCTTTTATAATAAAAATACTTAAAAGACACGAGGATGCTGAGACAAGCCCTACATCACATCTTATTTAACTTGCCAGAACTAAGTGGTAATTGCCCCAAATCTGGTCTTACCTAGAACCTAAAACCATGTCCTACGCTGTACAGGTGAACTCTTCGTTTGGAGTCACAGTTCAGGCAAATGGTAGGTTAAATTACAAGTGCAGACATGAAGCTTTCGTTATTTTGAGTCTGTTTGTGAGGTGATGATATCGCCCTCGAGTGTCAGTGAAAGATTCAAATTGCGTAACGCTGCCTTCACTGCTGCCTCGAAAATACTAGCCTATGAAGGTCAGGAGGTGATTAAAGAAAGGCTTTGTGATATCACACGTCACTGGAACTTTATTGTAAGGAGACGCTGAGAGAAGTGAAGGTTCCGGTGAAGTTTGGATTTCAGACATTTATTTTTTCCGCGGCTACCTTTAGGGGTTTTAGACAAATTTAATAATAAAAAATAATCTCTTTCTCTAGGCCAACAATTTCAGACGCCTGTGTGGGGACTTAGGTTCATTTCTAGCAATGCTCATGTTATATGCTCATTTAACAACTCTAATCTCTAGAATTAGAACCACAAGACTCTTGTGAAATTACCGAATAACAGACTTTTGAGGTGACTTGAACGCCTCCCCTCCTTATGGAACCACGTTTGGTAACATCTGCGGTGTTCAGTGGTTCTTTGACTTTTTCCTGCTGTCGAAAGGTCCGGGTATGAGTTTTGCCGTTTTTCTCTCGTTAATTGATGTTTTTATCTATCAGTCTGAAGTGTTAGTGCTATGAAAATTTAATACAAAGAGCGGTGCGGCTCGCTTAGGTTGCCCATGAGGCTAGCGGCTATGCTAATATTAGCTAACGCAGCAACCGGCTTCAAGGTTGTTTCGCCAAAAGGAGCGAAGGAGGTTTTCCTGCATGTTTGTCCTCTGGTTTATTTAAAAACAGCCGGAATCTGAATTTGTTTTGTTTCGTTTAAAACGTTTTCTTTTTTTGTTGTTTGTTGCTCAGCTGTGACCGGGGAATTGTGGACCAGGGTCATGGCTCTGAAGCTGATTCAGAGGTTTCCGCTAAAGATCCAGCGTTACCCCGTTGGATCCGTCTGCTTCTCCAGGCTCCTGAGTACCAGCAGTCAGTCCTTGTGTGTAGCTTGCTTGTGTACATCAGCCGGCCGGTGCATAAGGAGACAGGGCTGCCTTAAGCTACAGCAGGATACCGTGAGGAGGAGTCTGGCCACCGTCGTCAGGGAACCTGGCTTCATCACCAGCAGCTCGGTGGGAATCCACAGAGATTCGGTCCCTCGGTTCCGGCTGACCCAGCTGCACCGACCCACAGCCGCAGAGGAGCAAAGTTTCCAGCATTGTCTGGAGACCTGTTCCTCATCCAGGCACGTTTTCAAACTGCTGCGCTCAGTGGAAATCATGTCTGACACCATGGCCGCAGCCGCACTTCACCGCGTGGCCGACCTGGAACAGGAGGGCGGTGCTCTGAAGGACCCCATAGTACTGGAGAACAACACTATCAGGGCCCTGTGCTTCCAGTTGGAGCAGGACTCTGGGCGGTTGACTGATGCTGGACTGGTATCAGCTCTCTTGGCTTGCACACGGCTTTACTTGGATCCCTGGAGCACGCTGATGGTACGGCTAGTTTCTGAGAGCCAGGCAAGGCTTGACAGGGGGGAGATGACGGTAGGGAACTGTGTACCCTGGGCCAGGCGATGCTGGCCATAGAGGGTCAAGGCAGTGTGATGCTGGAGCAAGTGATGGAGCAAATCCAGAGGCAGGAGCCTACTCACTGGAGCTTAGCAGACCTTGTTCCTGTTTATAGACTTCTGCAAGGTTGTGTGGGTGAAGATGGAAAATACAGGGACCTCCTGAATGCCATGCACAGCCACGCTATGACTGTCACCTCCCGGCATGGATCCTGCTGCTGTCAGCGGGGTGCTCAGTGCACTTGTAACCCTGAATCAGATGCAGGCCATGCCTCTTGTGATCGGTCTGTGTAAGCAGGCTGTGCGGCATGTACCTTACTTCACAGATGAGGAGCTTACCCATGTACTTGGAGCACTAATGTACTTTGGTCACAGCGATCATTACTTTGTGGAGGCGATGGAGAAGTACATTCCTACAGTGGCCTTCACCTCCCACCCAGAGACAGTTACCAAAGTGATGCAGTTCTTTGGACGCAGGAATATCCTCTCCCAACCCATCTTTGATGCCATCGCTGAGAGCTTTGTGTACCGAGCCGACGACTACAGCACCAGCCAGGTGGCCAGGCAGATCATGGCTTTTGGGAAGCTGGGGTACCTCCCACCCAATGCAGGCCAGGTGTTCAGGAAAGTAGAAACCATTCTGCACACACGTTCCTCACACTTCCAGCCTCGAACACTGCTCAACTTGCTCCACGCCTGCACCTTGGTGGAGAGGTTCCCTGTTAATTATGTCTCCAGAGTGTTCAGCAGTTACTTCCTCCAGCAGCTGCAAGGTAAATCATAATGCCAACATGCCTGCAGTGCCATGAATGCATGATTAAACAAAATATTGCTGATGTCATTTGCTGCTCTGTGTTTTCTGCTGCAGAGCAGGGCACGGGAATTGACCGGGCTGTTCTGGCACAGCTGACTCAGCTCTACATGACTGTAAAGTTGGAGTGTCCCTTCTATGAGGTGAAGTATTTAGAACAATGTGAAGAGTTTAAGACACTTGGAAAGCTGAAGGACAAAGGAACAATGTAAAACCTGAATACACACCCAGAGGCTTAACTCCTCATCAGTGTGTGAGCCTCAGTGCATTTTAGTTATGTGATAAAAGACTGCACCTCAGTATGTCAGTGTCTTCACACAGCCAACAGGAATCATCTTGTTCCTTTCATGTATGTTTTTTTTTTTTCCAAATCATGATGACTATAATTACCTGAATGGTTTATTAGATATTTTTTTTCACATGTCAGTATTTTTGATCAAGGACCAACTTATTAATCAATGCACTGATCCATTTTACTTTAAAGAGACACTTTATTGTATTATATTTGTGTAATATATTATTTTAGTTAAAAAAACAAACAAAAAACCCACACACACACAAATTAAGAAATGCACACTTTTTTTCATCAGCCTTCATAAAAGCAGGATGATGTGCTTTTATTTTGAAGGGCTAAAAGGTGAAGATACTTAAGCAATACCTAACTGAACCAAGAACATAAACATAACAT
>JAMQGT020010229.1:0-39916 GCA_024447675.2 Pterophyllum scalare | reverse complement strand
TGCTGAGCTGAAACTGAAATTCCTTCACAAATGGGGACATAGTTGCTATTATACAGGATAATATAACCAGAATACAACCAGTTGCAAAAAGTTGCATTGATTGGTGCAGACTCAGACAAATTAATTGTCTTTATTTATAAATTAGATGCAATTATTTCCAAACCTTGGCCAAATTGTAAGTGATTACAGTCAGTTTGAGTTCAACTGGGATGGTTAGGAGACAGGCGGTCTTCCGTCAGGTGACCTGGCGAGAGACGATCAAATTCTAAGAGAGAATAAAAATTTGTTTGTATCAATCATATAAAACATTTTTAAAATGTCATCTGTTATGAGAATAATTTCATGGTGACCTATTGAGTCATTTTTCCAGCTCTCTGATACTGCAGATAGAAAATAATTTGCAGAAGAGGGCTTTGTTGTGGCACGTCATCTGTTCTGGTGTAAGGGCTTCAGTAGGGAAGTGGATGAATCAAACGATTGTATCGGACCTCGTCTCCTCTGTCTTGTTTTTTTGTTCTTTTTTTTATAGTCGTAAAACCAATTCCCCCTGCTTAATATGCACAAGGCATGCTATTTTGTTGAGATTGTGTTCATTAAAACTGAATTCATGGCACTCCTCCATGACGCTGTTTGCTGTGGTGCTGGTAGTTTTCAGAGCTTTGATTCATTAACACCAGTTGGTGGTCTGTATGTAAATATGTGTTTTTCAAACATTTTAACTTTTATTATAGTCTTTAAAGTGTTCTGCAAGGAAAAAAGGCTGAGATATATTTGTAATGTAGTGTTATTACTTTGGTAGTTTTTAAATAAGGGTATACTAATGCCTATAAATACAGTGACCTTTTCTGTAATGGAGTAGGTGGTGGACAAAGCTATAATCATTTTCCATGTAGTCATTGCCAGACTTCTCTTACGTTCATCAGGGTGCAGCCTTGAGAGGCATGATTGAGGTTATTTTTCTCATTTTTTTTCTTCTGCGCTCAACATACCCCTCCGCCTCTTGTGGACTATTCCAAAGGGCAATCTAAGCGCGAGCAGGCTGCTATTAGAAAGCCAATATATTTGATACGGTTCATGGGTTACTGTACGGACTGATCTGTGGCCTGTCAAGACGTGTTAGTGTTCATACAGGTTGAAAAGGGAGACCACAGAGAAAATCACACTAATCTTGTTCTCATAAAAACCGTTGTAAATGAAGTCATCCTCACAAATCATGCAGCTTTATGATTTTATTTATGTTTGCTGCTGAATCACCATATAAGCTGCGATGTTTGGCTCCCTTATTACCTCCTTTCCTCTTTCTTCCCTCCTCCTCCTCAGCGGTCAGAGATCAGGGTCTGATGCAGAACTGCACCGTTACGCTCATCCAGAAATAAATCTGTTACTCAAGGACGTCTTTCCCACATTTGGTTTTTGCTTAGTTTTTCATTTCAAACCCCTCAATTCCTTAGCCCTTGAATTCAATGAATACTGCAATGACGTCGTAGACCTCACTATTTCAGGGGTCACTTTGAAAATATGTTGGTTACTGCAAAATGCAAGCTGCTCCATGTCTTCTGGTCATTCTCCATCCTGCGTGAATTCACATGAGTTCAGGCTTGCAGCATGGTGGAGGTTATGCACACGTATACCGTGGGACTCATTGACCTTGTAAACAAACCATGTGCTTGTGGTTTCTAACCAGATTTAATATAGTTTTTAATTCAGATTAATTTTCATTTTAAATTAATTTTTAATTGGTTAGTTTCCAGAGTGGGTTGTCTCTCTTCAATATTTAGCGTTTGAAATATTTAGTGTCAGTTTAATTAAATTTATTGTGATATGGTGGGTGTTCATCGTGGGCAAGATTTTAGAAGTACAGTACAGGCCGGATATTACAGTAGAAAAACTTGACTCAGTCTGGTAGACGTCAGTGTCAGTAAATATCTGCCCCAAAGCCTCCTCAGGCTGAGTCTATTGATTTTGTTTGACTAATGACAGCTTCTCTGGATTTTAGTTCAGTTCAACCTAATAGTTTTTATTTTTTGAAAGTCTAATCTTTAATATTTTCTTGGAAAAGTTTAAAACTGTGTAACAGATTTTAAAACATTTGTTTACATAAGTGTAACATAAGTTTATCTCGTGACCTGTGAGACTAATTACTGTTCTATATCTTGTAGGAATTATCTAGAGGAAGTAAATATGCATGTGTGAAAAACAAAAAGGCAATAACACAAAGCGCCACAGAAAGGTGTCGGACAACCACATGCTGCTTTTCTGGGTGATTTTTCGCTTTGCGAATCAAAAGCAGAGATGAAACACCAGGCTTTCAAAAGATGTTCCCTCATTTAGTGTGTTTGTGATATTTTATGATGTTGGTAGAGAATGAGGACTAACATGTTGATCTAAAATATTCTGATGGCTTCCAGGTGTTCATTTGGGTTGATTTACTTCATTTTCATACACAAAACATTTTATAATCCCTTGAGCGCTGTGCAAGAGACCTTTACCCTGGAGGAGACCCAAGTCAGAACAACACTGGATGGATTTGAGTTCTTAAAGTTTAGATCATATTTGGCTATTCAGGTACCACCCTTATGACCAGTGTTGTGCCAAAAAGTGATTTCCGGTATTTGCCAGAAAGTGATTGCTTGTATTTAAACTGCTGTAAATGACTTGTTGACCTATAATCGTTGAAACACGCATCAACAATGATATCAAGGCATTTTTAGCGAGAAACAGCATTTCAGTCACACAGTAGAAGCTGCAGTCACTTTTTGGCAAAGTGACTTTTATATTATTCTTTATTTATCAAGGTAGAAACTGTCATTGACATTAAAACTGTTTTTAATGAGAAATCTGGGCAAGAGGGCTGCAGAAATCACAACAAATATATCATCACAGTTTTATAAAGATATTTCAAGTGGCCAAAGAGCACAGGATTGATTTCTAATGTAGACACAATAACAGAGTTACAGTATGCAGATACTTGCAAAACAGGTCATTTCTTCATGTAGAAGACATTCATAAATCCTGTTGATTGCACTCTGTTGCAGGAAGCCAGTGAATTCGCTCTTTTGCCCCTACACACACACACACACACACACACACACACACACACACACACCGTAGAAGCCAGTGTAAGCGTTTGAAAATTCCAACACATATCTCAAACGTGTCGGCGACAAATGCGCTCGGTTAAAGGGTTAAGCTAACAGTTAGCCTAGCCTGGTACGCTTTTAGCTTATTGGATGATATAAAAATGAATATGCCGTTTTCAAGGAAGACAAAACCTCATTTAAACTAAATTTCAGTGATCTCGTCGTTCAGAATTTTTTTAGATTTATATTTGGAAAAAAAAGGCTTCCCACCTAGCACTAGAAGGAGTCCATGTACCACCAGTGGTACGCGTACCACAGTTTGAGCACTACTGGCTTAGATGAAACTCGGTCCTTCTTAAGCTCTCAGCTATATGTTAGGGGTGTACTAGGGGTGTCATGATTACTATGGTTTGTATTGACAAAAGCCATGATATTTGGAAATGAAATATTAATACTGTTGCATATTATAATATTGGAAATGACTGTAACTGTTCTTTTTCTGTTCTTTTGTACAGTTATGGTTACTTTCTCTTTTGCCCCTCCACGCACATATTTGTAATGATTCTGTTTAGAAGATGTTGATCTACGTCGGGTAGTTCTTACATTCTTTGACATCGGTTGTATTTGTCTGCGTTACATAGGCTTAAGGCCACACAGGAAAAGGTGAGCAGTGATGTAGTGGACCAAAACCATAGAAAGACGATAGAAATTCTGCAACTTGTAGTGATGACAATTAAAATAATCATTTAACGAAGCAAAGAGGGCTGATCCCAGATTACTTTTTTGAACCTAGCTCCAAGCAGACAAGTAGCATATCAGAGCTTCTGAATCCACCCACCATAAGGGTATAGCATGAGGGGTATGTACTGTATATCATATTATTCATGTGACACAAAGAGAGGCCATTTATTGATTGATGTATTTATTTTTGGTGTAAATATTCTTGTCCAGTTTATCATTTTTGTTCCTCTGTCCACTTGGTGGGTGAGTCAAAGAGACTTTTAGGACAAAGACGTGCAGATTTCAAATAAAAGAAATGTTTCTCTTTGTTTTTTTCCTACTGTGAATGGTTTGCAGTGAATTTGACTTGTAGAAATTATGGATCTCACTGACACTTTGAGTTGAGAAAAACACCTTCCTGTATTGATGGGAATCCCCTTAGGACTGAGGGGACTAGAAAGCCTGAATTAGATCCAGCCTTTGAAAGGAACTTAAATCCAGGCTTTCGATTTGTTTCTGGCAGGAACCTGTGGAGCTCGCAAGTTGTAGTCAGATGGAAATGTAATGCTCTGTGCCTCATTGTGTGTGTGTTCTAGGTTTCATGGGACACAACAGCTATCCAGGTCCATGTGAACACAAGTACTGCGGCTTGGGACGCCACTGTGTGGTCAACCATGAGACCGAACAAGGGGAGTGCAAGTGCTTGGATCGCTGCAAACCGCACTACAAACCGGTGTGCGGTTCAGATGGGAAGCTCTACCAGAACCATTGTGAGCTCCACCGAACCTCGTGTCTCAGAGGACACAGGATTACCATCATGCACAGTGAAGAGTGCTTCTACAAAGGTAAGAAGTTGTGTAACATTTTTCTAATGATGGATGTGCGTTAATTAGTCAATCTGTACCCTTTATAATGAACATTATATGAAGTCTAATTGGCCCTGCGACTTGTGGGATTTCATTTTATTGAGCTGGCACCAAAAATATAATTGAATACATAAATAAATAATTTTCACATACTGTGCTAATTGGTCGGGGGAAAAAAAGGAGTGTGCTTCCACTCACGTGACTGACATGAAACAATATTTTCTTTCTCACCATGTACTGTTAAATGCCTGTTTAACAGTACATGGTTCTTGTAGGTAAGACTGTACACAGTAAAGCGGTTATCCATCGTGGCATCTGCATTTTCATCTTGTCATAGAGAAAATAATGATGTTGTTGAATCCACGTGGGAGTATTGTACAAGCAACAACATCAAAAGCAGCATCATAATTAGGCGGGTATCAGCAGAACAGTTGTGGTTGGGAAAGAGTTGCATGCTTTAGTTCACTTTTAGATACGTCATGTCAAAATTCAAGCAGCAGCTCTTTAAAAAAAAATAAAGGAACATATAACAAAATGAGAGTTAACACATTGCAGAACATGCACACACTCTCATTTGATTGACATTTACACTACCATGCTAATATTACGTAATCAAAACAACATAAAGAACAGAGGACACTACCTGAAAGCAGTCATATAGTTCTCGCTGTTTTGCACAGTACACTTTAGAGGCAGGAGCAGGTGGTAGTGCTGTTGTGTTCATATTTCCCCGGAGAAGGCTGACTGCTTTCTCCCATTGATTGCATAAACATACCAATTATTCTTAGACTCCGGAAACAGGCCCCTCTCCCTTTGCAACGCCAGACATCAATGAAGTAAAAGCTCCTGACACTCTGCACCTTTGTTCCTTTCAGGGCAATGGGAATTGATAAAAAAAAAAAAATACTCACAGACAGCATATGCATAATATTCATGAGTGATTGCCTCTGCATTGATTCGACAGGGTTCCTCCACATACTTGTTAACTTTGAAAAGTAACTTCATAAGAGACTGGGAATGGTGCTTGGATCTATATACTTTTGCACATGAAACTCTCTGTGGTCCTCCTTACAGAGAGTTTTGAGGACAACATTCTCGGAGTGTAAAACCAAAATAAACCAAAACAAAAACAAACAGCACATCCTTCTTACCCATGTATGTGTTCTTCCACTGCTGAAATGTTCAATTTAGAGATGAACAAAGCCTCACTGCAGGTAGGAAAACAAGCATTTACAACAATTCCCTTTACAATACAAGCGCCGGCATACAAACCATCTTAAAACTGCAGCCTCATGACTTGGAATACATTAAGGGAGCAAAAAAAACCAACAATGCAGGTAAGGCAGTGTTAACACTCAGAGCATGCGTTTCAGCCTAAAAACACAAAAAGGCATCTAGATCAATGAACCTCTGGTGAGTGACTGTCCTAACCAGCTTGCCTCATGTGCCTTGTCCTGTCAGGCTGACCCCTCCCCACTCATCAGTATCTATTTGCAATGCAGAGTGGGATATTTGACCAGTGTCAGGTGATCAATATCAGATCAACAGGAGCCAAAAGAAAGAGAGAGAGAAAAAAACAGTGTCTTTTTTCCCCCTCCTTTTTTACATTGCACCCTTTGTTCAGTCTGGATAGTTTTTCTTTTCTCTGTGACTGATATGTAATCAATTTTTCATTGGATTAAAGCTCTGGGGAGGGGACACAGGAGCCCGTTGGAGCGATTAGTGATCGCAGCTAAAGGCATTTTTTTTTCTCCTCAGCACTTGGAAATATTTAGAAATTAAACCATAAATGATAAAAAAAAAATGTTTGCAGTTTTAAACTTTACATTGGAAAACAGAGCAGTTGCCTAAATGTTACACAGCTTCAGGGAATTTGTTCTTTGTTGCAAGTACAAAAGGCAACATAGCAGTGAGAGGAACGGAATAATTGAGCAAATGTAATAGAGCTTACAGCCAGATCTAGATGTAATTATGATTTAGGGATTATTAGTGGGTAAAACCAAATGTGCCCTCAATGGCATGTTAAATATGTCACTTGATTATTTGTCCTCCAGGTAATGGGTCCAATTTATGTAGCAATAGGGAGATATATACTCATTATCACAGCATAGTAATGCATTTTTCTCACTTCTTTCAGCATTAGATACCTCCAGCGAGCTTCCCTGGCTTCAGACCTTTGAGTCTGTCGATTGATTCTTTTGGTGTTGTGACATAAAACAGCTGTTTCTCAATTAAAAAGGACAGTCGTGCACTAAGTGCTGTGGAAAAAACAAACAATCAACCAATCTAAACCATCTGCAGCATTAAGACTGTATTTAAGCTTTCATCAATAGGAGGTCAAGTTGTGCTCTGTCATACGGATGACTTAATGGCAAATGCTAACTTATTTAAAACATCACATTGGTATTGTTAATGAACAATAAAATAAGAAAGGAATGAATTTTTATTTATTTAGTGCTTTTTTGGTAATTCTGCCCCCTCAAAGTGCTTTAGACAACAAGCCACATTTACCCATATATTCATAAGGGACTTTGTGCTATATACTATACACTTTAGCATTTTATCTACTAATGGCCATGGCAAATCTAGAATTACTTATTACCCTTTGGACTGTGGGAGGAAGATTTTTTTAAGAGCCTTTACAAACCCCTGTACCACTGTGCTGCCAACTGTAGCGAGGGAGGAGATCCAGGCTGATATTTTGTGTTTGGCTCAAGAAAATCAAATTCCCTACCCCATAAAATTATGGGGAAATTGGTTAGAGTGGACACAATGTCAGACTGAAGATCTGATGAATCTTATATGAGGCTAAAGAGTTAAAGTTACCCTGTTATACACTGAAAAACTTTGATTCAGATATGGAAGGTGGCTAAATCATTTGTGAAAAGCTTTTCTTTAATGAAAGCAGCTGAGACAACTGGTGACTCTGTCAGTCTTTTTACTTGATCCTTTCAGCACTTACGTATCAGCTGTTAAACCAAAAAATTCTTATGACATTAGAGACATTAATGCAAATAAACCTGCTGAGGTTCATCTGACTTTTTGTTTTGTTCAGTTTTATTTTCAGTTTGTTTCATATATGTAAACAGTATATGGGTCACCCTACACGCAATTGGAAGCTGTGTGAAATATAAATGTGCATACTCAATTTTAAGTCCATACTAGTCAGAAATATACATAAGATAAAAGAACCTGAATTGGTAAGATTAAATCTGCTGATTATTCTGGTGCTACATTGTCACCGAGAGTGTGCTGGCGCTAAATCTGAAGATCTACTTAAACACAACCTTGCTTACATAAGAAATGCAAAGAAAATGAAGATGTTTGAATTTTAATTAATATATCTCTTCTAAAGTGAAAAAAGAATTTTTTTTCCAGGTAAGCAGTTCATTGATCCAGTTATTTAAAGAAAATAGCTAAATAAAATAACTAAACAAAATGCACTAAAATTGAGTTTAGTAGGTTCATCCTGCAAAGTAGTGTATGTGACCAGCTGGTCAGTGAGTGAAAAACATATTTTGCAGGGCTTTTATAACCTGGCACTAGCCTTTTCCTATTTTGTATGAGAATAATAGGCGTTATTCAGACATTTTGGATTGAATTACTGTTGTTGGTCTCCTTTGCTATACAGAACATTTACAGCAGCATAAGGTACAATATACTGTCCAATATATTAAACTTGTTGTAATGACACACCAGACTCCCTGGTATGCTGTCTGGCAGAAATTAGTTCATACTATCCTTGCTGTTAGATGTTGCAGAAGCTAATAAAATGGTGATGGTCAGACGGTCATCAATAGTTTATTCACATCATTCGTCAACTATTTACATTCAGTAGCTGTAAACAGTTATTGATATTGCAGATCATTTTACTTCAGACCCATTCAGTGAATCATTTAGAATCTTATCAGTCCTCTGTTGGCCACACAGCAGACATCCTATAGTATAAAAATGGAGGGGGGGGATCATAGTATACTTAGATATATACAGTATGTTTTATATATATATATATATATATATATATATATATATATATATATATATATATATATATATATATATATATATATATATATATATATATATATATATATATATATATGCTATTCTGTTGCATCAGTGTTACTCTGGAAAAAGATGCTGCAGCACCTTGATTTATTCATTAGACTCTGGTAATTGCAGTTATTCAAATGCCATTGTGACATCTTAATGAGACCACATATCATCAGTAGGTAAGCCCAGGGTATCTCTTGGTCACTTAAGAGATTTTCTTTATATTCATTTGATAGACAGTTATCCCCCATACATAGAGCCATTGGAAAGGATTGTTTTTGAACTGACATGCATATGCAAAAAAAAAAAAAAAGAAGTTGAGTCACTGTTGGTTCTGGTCCCAGCTGGATGGGTCTATGTTGGAAATGGACATGGCTTGTCAGCCAAACCTTTGCTGTGCCTCTTATCTCTTATGAAAGACAGGATAAAAAATGACAGCCGTGTGTTGACTGAAGCTTCTCATTAGCACTGGGGAGAACATGTGACCCCCATTTTCCTCTCACACTGCATGGGAACTTAACCAGGATCGAATCTGATTGAAAATTAAGTGGTGCACAAAAGCCTGTCCAATCTGTGGAGGGCAATGTGGGCATGAAGACGAGCAATCTCTGCAGCAAGCAATTTCCACAAGTGGAGACAATTAGGGCTATGGTTGCGGCACATCAAGCAAGTGGTTACAGTGCATTTAGTGCATCCAATTATGTGGGAGATCATACATTCAGGAATCTTCAGACATTTGGCTCACAGTAAAATTCTTGTGCCAGATGTTAATTTTTTATTAACTACTAACTGTATTGTTTCATTGCATCATTTACTTTGCTGTTGCATGCTGCAAGATGGATCAAAGTTTTACACTTTGATCCTGTCTGTTTCAGCTTTGGGGTTGAACTGATGTTATTGCTTGACATACCTGTACGAAGTGAAATGGTTTGCTGCAGACTTCTAGCAGTTGCATAACACATTGGTTTGAGCATTTTGGTTGAAGACATTTTTTTTTTCTCTCAGTGATTTGATAGGGTTAGAATCATTGCCATAGGCCCGGAATATAAATGCTCTATTTCTGCGAGCATGTGCAAGATCATGTGGTTCAGTCCAGCAGGTTTTTCAAGATTATTGGATATAAAATCAAACACATTTTGATAAAAAGGAGTTGTTGTTTTTCTAGTATTTGTCTAATAAATAATCTTGATAAAAATGTTAAATGTATTATAATATAAAGTTACTGTTTTATAATTTCATAGCATAATCTCATGCTATATGTTGAATTGGACACAATCAGGGATATTTGGGTGAGTGTACATTAGAATGAGGGCCAAAATATTCGAATTGCAATACCTCCAAGATGTTTAATAATTACAAAACTACTGCAGGCGTTTGATTACTTCAACTTAGCATGCTGTTGTTATTGGTGATTTTTTTATTTTTTTTTATTCTGCTGATAAACTTCTCGCATTGCCAAGTAAACTCCAAACTCAAATCTGGTTAGTTCCCCATTACAGAAACTGAAGTGGTTAGGGCTGCTTTACCTATCAGTTGTGAGAGGCTCTCTCTTATTAAGTATAGACTCAATTATTAAAATTCTTGTTAATCAAGTCTGTTGATTGACTTGACAATTATTGGTATATTCTTAGCTGATTACCTTTTGCCACTGGTAAACTAATTTACTTTAACTGCTGGTTAGTTGTTGAGAAAACATTCGTAGATTAAATTTTAAAAGAAGAGAATAGATGGATGGATGGATAAACATAACATACAATTGCTCTGACAACATTAATATTCAGACAAAACAGTGTATATATGTAGTGCAGTAAGTGATAGAGGCAATCATTTAAACCTTTAAGTTAAAAATGATTAAAACAAGTTGGAAGAAGGTTAAAACAACTTTAAAAGGAAGTTTAGAATTTAATACTGTTGGTGAGTTATATGACACAGGGGGAGGGGTTTATTCTGCAGAAGTTTGAAACAACTTCAATTTTGATTTTAGTGTCTTGCCCAGTCTGACATATTATAAGTTGCAGTAATCTAGTCTGTTATCACAACAATGCAAAGTCTTCACTGAGGCGAACAACAGATTTTATATGTAAATTTAATTTTACCAGTCAAAATAACAGACTCTTACGGGGAAACTCTAATAATGGTAAAAGTGGGACTGCCTGATGGTCTATTAATGACTGAAATGTCAGTTTTAACACAGACTCGATTGTCAGGTTTCAATATTTGGTGTATGTGAAAACCATCAGCATACAAGTGATAGGCTATATTATGTTTTCTGAATGTAGACCCAAGAGGAAGCATGCATAATGCAAACAGGATTGGGCCTGAATTCATCATGTCAGAAAGGCTGTTTGGGAAGGGAAGTAACCAGTGCTGCAAAGCAGGATCATTAGGCAGATAAGACTAATGCATGAAGCTTGAACCAATTTAAGTCATGGCCATTGATACTGAGACACCGGTGCCATGGTCCACTGCATCAAACGCAACAGTGAGATCAAGCAACACAAGGATGGCAGAGTAACAAGTATCACCAATGCATAAAACATAATTTAAAGTCATGAAATGGCAGATTCCATGCAGCAGTATAATTTAAGACCACTTTGAAACACCTTAGAAATGCTACTATGACTTAGAAAAAGACTGCAGCTTCAAGAAGAATACTTTTCCCAGTAATTTAGACAGAAGATACAGTATAGAAATTAGTTTAAAATTCAACTGATCTGTAACATCTAGATTGTTTGTTTAAACAGACATAGCTTTGGATGTTTAAAATAACTTGGGATTGAACCTGTCACCAGACAGGAATTTATGATTGTAAAAGTCTATAGCCCTGTTACACAAAAGACCACTTTCAAAAGTCTAGAGGGAATAATTTGTGATTTATACATACTGTCAACAATTTTAGTAAAGTCTAAAAGGTAGACAGGCTCAAATTAATTAAACCAATTAGATCTGAGTAATCTAAACTATTAAAGGTGTTGCTTTACGAACAAGCGAGTTTAGGATCACCAGGGTTTTCAGAATGAACTCACCAAAGATGCCTAGAACACTGGTTAAATATTTCCATACTGTTGCATTCAGGGGTAGACCCTTATAGCACTTGAGAAGTTTGGGCCAGATTGGAAAATAAAATGACAGCCATTTAAAATTTCATGGCGAATGATCAAAATTCACCATGGCGCCATCGACATGCCCTTCAACAAAAACTCAAAAGCTATGCAATTTATTATGGTCCACGTCTGTAATTTACACTCACCAAATAGGAAGTTGATTCAATAAAATCCCTAGGAGGAGTTCAAAAACGTATAACACCTCAAAATGGTAAAAACAAAATTTTATTTCAATTCAAAATGGTGGACTTCTTGTTGGGTTTGGGTCATGGGGTCCAATAGACTTTTTGGTACATCTTGGGATGTTATACCTGTGTACCACATTTCATTCATGTGGCTCAAACTATGTGCCCATAGTGCATCATTAACCCCTACAGGCCAATTAAAATCAGATTTATGATCAATAATTTATGCCATGCTTTTTCCTGAGTATTGTCATCACATTTGATGCACATTTGGTCCAGAAAGAAAGGGGATGTTCAAATGCAGAAAGTGCTTGTGGAAAAAGTAAAAAAAATCATGACATCCCCTTTCCTATTGGTGGAAAAGTGGACCACATCAACCAGTCAAAAAAAAAAAAAAAATGATATGGCATTTGGTTGCTGAGGAACAGGTGAAAGCTGTGGGACTGCGGCGAAACAGAGACGGGATATTGATAGTGAGTTTTGAAATTTGTGACATTTAGTCTGTTTGGAGTCTATAGTTAATGTGCATTATATTGTGTTGTTTAATCATGGACAAGTTGCTAGCCAAAAAGCCACTAAAGGCTGACTCAAGTGTAAACCCTGTCTCCAGGTAGCCTTCGGACTGTTAGTGCTTGGGCCCTAAATATGTAAGTGTCACAGTGCATGTATCAGTGCAGAAGGCATGCATGATAGTAAAGGATTTGGGTTAAGGGTATTGATGATATAATCTTTTAGTACTGAAGCAGATTCTTGGCTTATGGCAATGATTTGTAATTCAGTCTGAAAAATATTTGTTTCTTGTAGCCTTAAAAGCATTGTGATATTAACCATTTAGTATAATTTGATAAGACACTTGAAGATTGTCTTTTCCCCATTTCCACTCTGCTCTCCTGCACTGCTGAGTGCCAAAGTAGACTCATTCAAACACCTTTTATTATTGCTATTTTTATTTAATTTAGAGCTCTAACAGGTACATTTAAGCTCTGTTTGTAAGTCTCTGTTATCAACATTTGTACTTCAGTATAAAAAACTAGGATTGAGGTTGTGCAAAAAAAAAAAAAAATTGACAAACTGACAGGCCTAAAGAAACAGATTGGTGGGGAGTGTTTCATGGATGAGAAATATGTTTCTAAGGTTACATAATCACTGACAGGGGAAAATTTGAGATGTTATATCTGCCGTGAAATGTATGCCTGTGCTTGTGATGTATTACGTGTTTCCGTTTGCTGCCTGGCTTGTGCATCTTACTTCGAATGTGAAAGCGGGGAAGTCAGTCTGTCACAGGGTCTCGTTTATCTACTGCTTGGATGTAAGGTGAAAAAACAAAGGTGGTTTATGGGCTGGACACGATTTTAGATGATCAAGAAGGCTCTCATTACAGGTGTCACTTAGATTTTTCAGCTCTTTACTGTAAGCCAAGCTGTGCAGGAACGCGAGAGTTTTGCTTTCAAACTACAGCGAAATGTCTATAAGCATCTTGCAAAACCTAAATTCTTAAGCATCTCTTCTTAAATTCAACTTTAATATTGCTAAGTTAAAACTGTAGGGCCTGGGTACGCATTGTCCTTTGCACCAGTGACATGTAGGCAGCACAGCTATAGTGAACGTCTGTAATTAGGTTATGTCTATAAAAAAAAAACAGGGCTTGTAGAAGTAAAATGCTGTTGTTATTAGCTGGTTCCCTGGCATTCTTTGTACAACAAACTCTTTGTGGTGACTCCCGTGGGCTCCGCCAAGAAAAACATGCTCATGAAGCATCATAGCTTCTAGCCTCTGGAGACAGCCTACCTTAACGATGTGTCTGCGCCTTTCCCACTGGAGAGTCACTCCAGTGAGATCAGCTTGTGTACAGGGCTTCAGAACCTCCTGTGTGTTCTTGCTTTCTTTTAATGACTCTGTGGCGCCATTAATGCTGCGACCTCTGTACAAGACCTGGCGCTGTCATCAGCACCAGTGCCAAAGAACAAGCTCCTCATTAAATTCTAGACCTGTGAATCATTAAGTTTGCAAGGACGTCCAAACCATTGTCAGCTGCCGAGTCTTGATGCCAGTAAACTCTGAAGTCAGTCGGTGAACATCTTGATATGCTTTGTTGATTAAATGTTGTTCTCTAAATTAGACTTATTTTAGACAAGCTCACAAACCACATAAAAAACAATCTTCTCTGTAATAAAAAAGCAGCATATGTAATTACTACAGGGAAAGGAGGATGGAAACTAGAATCTTGTATATTTCAGATGTCAAAAAATACACTTAAAATATTATTCTGGCATATTATTCTGAATATTGGACATACTATCTCAAAACTGTGTCAACTATGAGTTGTATTCTGCAGTACTCAGTGGGTTGCGGATTAATGTTCAAGTTCAATATATCCAGATTACGTTCTTATCTGTATCTTATCCGTGTATCAAATGAGTTGATGCAGGATCACTTTTAGCTTTTTGTCACTAAGAAGAGGAATACACACACACACACACACTAGTATACCCACCCAGGCCTTGGTGTGTGTCAATTTACACAGTAAAAGACTAACTTGTGTGCCATCACACATGTTCCGGGCATTTGTTACTCTGAAAATGGATATTTATGACAAAAACGTTATCACAGTCAGGGAAATGCAGAATAAGGGCAAACAAGCCATTAGCTGCAAGATAAAGAAGCTAAGAGAGCACTATGTCCTCAGACAGGAAAATCTACACCTTGCATGGGTGCAATGCCAGCTGTCTTTGTTTCTTTTTAAATGGTCAAATAAGAGAATTAATGTTTGACATTATGCAGAAAATGGAGAAATACAAGGCCAGGTTGAAGGCATTATGCTTGAAAGAATGCACTGAAATTACTTTTTAGAGCAGAAATAAATGGTGCTGCCATGACTTTGCCACATTTTAAAAGGAGCCACTGAGAGAGTCTGCTGTCTGGAGCAGTGATACTGCTCATTCATAATTTCCTCTCTTGTGGCCAAATTGATGCTGCACAAAATTTTGTTATCGGAAAACTTGGAGAGCAGAACATTGTCATCCTGAAATCAGTAGCTGGGGCATTACAGCGAAACTGAAATGTAGTTTAATTTTTTTTCTTTTTTTATTATTATTGATTTTCCAGCGTTTTTCTCTGACACGCACATCTGCTAATGATAGTCATATCACTGAATACATGGCAGTGTTGACCTTCCTTATTATAGCTGAATGAAAACAGATGCAGTAGAAAATGTGTGTAGATACATGACATAGCTGTAGGGACTAGCACCGGCCCATTTGCTGAAAACTGATTTGGAAATTTCAGACGACAATGGTTTCATAACTCTGTGTCTTGGTTAGCAGGAACAGCTTTTCTTGTGCACTGCAGAGCAGACTGGCGTGTAGAAACAACTGTTAATACATCAGAAATTAGGCGCACACAAAAAGTATGGTGAGTGAAGTCGAGGTAAATCAAACCTTCTTAACATCTGGGATATGCAAACTTATTGTTCGCCTGCTGCATATTCAGTGCTTATCTTGTAATGTATGGCGAAATATCTCCAGTTGTATTTGTTTTACTGTTATTGTCAATCACTGAAATGTGCAATCTTGGACTGAGTGACTTAATGTCTGTGGGGTTATGTTGTAGAGTAGAGGTTGAAAAATAGAGGATGAGGGCAAGAAGTGACTGGAGATGGTGAAGACAGTCAATATTTACTGAAGGCTACAGGGCCTAAAGCTGCGCTTCCATGTCAAGAGAAGTGGTCTAGTCTCATAGGCTGCGAGTTCAGTTTGTTTATACACAGCCCTGACTCCTGTCAAAGTGATAAAACACTGAACCCCAAGACTTAGCAGCTAATTTAGCTGGGAGGTCTATATGGCAGCTCCTGCCATAAGTAGGTTGCATTACAAGCTGTATCAAGTACAAGAGTAGCTTCCTGAGCTGCTCAGATTATTCATGTGGAAGGCCTGTGTCCCAAGGGCATCTGAAAGTCATGTGCCCCTCATCTAAATGCAAAAATAGGGTCCCACTTTAGCCCCTAATTAAAAGAGCTCTTAATCTGACATTTCAATGGGATACCCGTCCCATACAGACTCAAATAACTGGATTGGGTGTCTGTGAAAATCAACCGATTTATGGGGCAGATAAAACCATATCAGTTCAGTTTGATTCAGCTAAGTTATTGTATTTCACTGCGATGGTAGACCCACACATTTTGCTAAAAGGAGAGCTAAGCAGCATGGAGAAACTTAACCGCAGTCTGGAGTGATTTCATGCTCATTTCACTCTGAAATTGTGTTGTTTTGTTTTTGTTTTTTGCAGTAGTCTGTGAATTAATTGCAATTTAATGACAAACAACAAGTTTCGATGGTGCTTTCACTGTTGGTCTCTTTTGTTGTGCTAGGTTGAACACTTCTTGGAAAGCCTATAATGCACTTACGGTAAAATAACGAGTTATCGTCAGCTCGATTAACGTCATCTTTACGTCAACTGTCTCTTATCTGTTCTGCTCTGTCCATGTATGGCAGGGTGTACATGGTGAAAGAGAAGAGAGAAACATGTAAAAGACTGCAAAACACAGCCCTCTGTCTTTGTACTGATGTTATTTTAATAATAAATAGTACATTTGTGAATGTATATTTATTCATTACAATTTGTTTTACAGAGTTAGGAAATTACACTTACGCGCAGCCTGATGTTGCCTTAAATATAAAAGAATGATTTCCAGCATCACCCTTATATTTAATATGGGAATATAGCTTATTGATTTAACATCGTCAGTTTGTCAGGATTATGTTAATATTATCTGCCTCACATTGCCGTATCCTTATCTTTAATATCAGGATGACTTGTGTTTGAACCCAATCCAGTTAGGCAGGGGCCTATGGAGTTTGTAATATACACAGTATACCTCTCATGTTATCATAATAATACATTTTCGTCATACGGTGCAGTCTCGTAGTTTGGATGCATGCAGTTGATGTCAATATTTATTTTTTTATGGAATGAAAGAGGTGATTTGTTTCCAAACACAAAAATGCATTTGTGAATGAAACTTGGCGAACTTTTTATAAAAACCCACAATAATTTTGTTGATCTGTTTTGCTCTGTGCCGTTTCTACACAGCAATCTACCACCTTCCTCTTCCTCCTCTTGGTTATGTAAAGGCACCATCGACCGTAAAAGCAATGATCTGCAGCATAGCGATGATGATGATGATGATGATGATGATGATGGCACAGCACTGTGATCACTGTGATGGAGAGATGTGTAGTACACTGGACATTAGTGATGTCATCCCATACTTTAATTTGATCCATAGCTGACACTGTGCCCTTGAATCTGGTAAACATGATAATGCCAGTAGTTTCTTTGATGTGATCTTGATCTTATAGGGCATATACATAATCCTTTTCTTCATCTGTGGTTTTCAGTGTCCTTTTATTGCATTCATCTATTTTTTTCCTTTTATGTTGTATGCATGCACTTTATTTTCCCCTTTATTAGAAGTTTTCCACTTGCAGAGTGTGTTGATTTGATGACAGAGCAATAACACCTGCATGGACTTTCAGGATTTCTACTCTGGGAACTTAACAGCCAATTCACCTCAAACAATAAACACAGTAATTGAATCACACCGAGCTTACTTTGTTATAAGCTACTTACTTTACTTAGACTATCAAATTATATATTATGTAATAAAAGCTGGAAGCTCTGAAGCACACTATACCTTTTCTATGCATCACTACAGTATATTTCATGTGTTTATGTAACATCGATTAAATAAATTCTTCACTGCAGCCATGGCTATATATAGTCAAGAGTTTTTCCCTGCATAGAAGCCACAGAACCAGCAGTGTTTTAAAATTATATTTTTAATCCATCCATTATATTCGACCTATCCTTTTTAAGTGTCGCAGGGGGGCCGGAGCCTATCCCAGCTGTCATGTGGCGAGAGGCAGGGTACACCCTGTACAGGTCGCCAGCCTGTGGCAGGGCTAACAGAGAGAGACAGACAACCAAACATAATTGACTTTTTTTAAATGAAATTGTCAGAAATAATAGTAAACTAGATTTCTGTGAGATACTGAAGCACATCCATATTGCCCTTACTGTATGTGTACCTACTTGCATGGTCAGCCTCCTCCAGAGGCCCACTCTGAGCCAGGAAATGCTTTGATAGTATGCCACGTCCTGGCTGATATCATAACAAAGTTAAAGTAGCTGTTTGCATTTTGTTGGCATGAATGTCGTGTTAATAAAAGTATTCTAATTTGGATTAAACTTTGCCCAACTCTGCACTTCATCTATAAATAAGGATTTATCAGGGTTCTATTTTAGACACACACACACACACACACACACAAACCTTTGAGAATTTGCCCCACAAAGAGACTTTTTCGTATTCGGTGTTCATTTCTGGGTGGTATGTCTATTTTTCCCTCCTGTGTGTGTTTCTCAGCGGTACACAGTCTTGCCACCTGAGGCTTGATTTACCCTGTTTACACAAACAATTAGCACCATCTGCTATGGACTATATAAAATGCTATGGATAATTGTGATATGCTGCAGTGTGTTTGTTTATAGGGCTTCATTGCAGACAACGGCACAGAGAAAATGGCACAAACATATTTAAGACAAGTAGATTGTGTAGACTATTACCCTTTTAACACACAAAGGAAAAAAACACACAGTCCTAGATCAGTCCACAAGGTCTTACACTGAGAGCAATGTGTAGGCTGGAACTTCAAGTTCGAACACTAACATAGATCTTGGAAAGAAACTGAGCATATAAGACAAAAGAACATGTGTTGGTGGAGAAATGCCCCCCCCCCTCCCCCCAAGCTTACTGAGTCGATCCATTGCATTAATAATTAGAGTGGAAATAGTATGTATATAATGGTACTCTTTGTATGAAACACCACACAGTCAAAAGAACCACAAGGAAATCATAAATATTAGATGGAAACTTTGTGCAGCATTGATTTGAAGGATTTTGGCTTTGATATCAAAACATGAGCATGTTCCTTTGGAAAGAAATGTTTTAATTATAGTACCTC
Source organism: Pterophyllum scalare (assembly GCA_024447675.2). NCBI lineage: Eukaryota > Metazoa > Chordata > Actinopteri > Cichliformes > Cichlidae > Pterophyllum > Pterophyllum scalare. The sequence goes on along the minus strand of JAMQGT020010229.1, from coordinate 20,886 downwards.
GCGCTAGCAGAGAAGAATGTGAAACTATATCTATTTTCATGGTACATTGCAACCCTAGAGAAACCTGCAGAAGTGGCACATCTATTTAGATGCTGCACTAATTAGCACTGTTTAGTGCCATTTTTGGTACACTTGGCTTCCCTTGTACACAACACACACTGCAGGTTTGTGAACCTCAAGACAAGAAACTGGCGTCTTTGATCGATGGCTTTATTTTTAGCTTGGCCAGCTTCAAAGCAACTTATAGTCATTTGCATGTCATTATGTGCCCAAAATGGCCAATTATTCCATCAAAGGCGTGTGCTGAGGACTAGGCCACAGAACCCAAACAATCATATGACAAATTAGCCAATTAAACATGTTTGATGTTACTCTCCCCTGTAGTGCAGAATAAGAGGTTGTCAGTGCAGAATAATTTAATTTAATGTTTACAGGAGGAATTTTTAGAGATAAGTTTAGCTACCTATAATTAATAATGTTCAGTTAACCAGGGACAACACGATGGAAAAATTTATATATATATAATCAGCTTAAATTGGTTTTTAATTTAAATTTAATTTGAGCTTTTTTTTCTGCCCTCTAAATATTTCCAATAACAACACAAGTTTAAAGAACCCCTTTAAAAGCTTTGCACACTGTTGATGATTCCGGCGGGAGTCAATTGGCCGATTGAATCCCATTGCAGGTTTGTTTACTTGAAGTGAATGGGTTCCAAAACCATTTTTTTGCAGTCTGTGCAAGATGGCTTTCCATTAAAGTATTGGTTAAAAGCCATTTTCCTGCATGAGTCATTATCCTGAAAAGTTTTCATTTTATTGCTCTCTGCATTTTATTCCTCTTTTGTTTCCACCTACTTTGTCCTTCCAGGATATCCAACCTTTGTGAAATTTGGTAAAATGAAAGTGAACAATAGCCAAGATTGCTTGAAGCAGTGTTGTGTGAGTAAGTCATAGATACAGAGATGTACAGAAGAAGAGGAGTGTAGGGGGGAGAGGTTGACTGTGGGTGTCTGCTAATATCAAAGCATTGACCTCGTTCTATATTTAGTGCAACACATGTGACCCAGTGACATGACAAATGTGTTGGATTTTCAGGTGCTGGACAGTATAAGATGAGTAAGTTATGTCTTTAAAAGGAAGAGAGCAAATAGAGAATTGCTGATTGATGCAAATATAAGGCCTTATTTTCTTACTAGCATAAAGGAAATGTATGATACAAACAGTTACTATAGGATAGTATATATTGTATATACAACAGATAGCTTAATATAAACAAGCTTTCCCCACACACAGGTCAAAAGGATCTTCCAGGAATAGTAATGCTATTTACTGGAGAATCGATTTGGTCTGTAGGTGGTCATTTCATACCTGTTGATCTTTAATCTAAAACATAACCTGCCCCAGAGCAGGTAGCATAAGTTACCAGAGTGATATAACCTGTTAAGACCTGAACCAGCTTTGTAAGCACCACACATTTACCTGGATAAGCCCAAATCCTGCTTATTATGCTTTGTAGTACAGGCCTTGGGTTCATGTGCCACTACATCAACCTCACAGAGGCTGTAGAAACAGAAAAGTGGCTACTGCCATCAACTGCACTGTGAAACTGTGAAGTCTATCTTCTGTTTGACAGACTTAGTGGAGATTGTCATTGGATGCATTTTTTCAGCTTAAAGTATACTGCTCAGGGAACATTTAAATCACACATCACATTTTAATGAATAAAGTATTCAAGCTGGACATCTCTAATAATGTACATTGTGTCAATTGGTGTTACAACAGTCAGTGGAGACCAAAATCATCATCCCTTTGAGGGTAGGATACAAAATCACACCAAAAATCTTGCACCTTGCTAGCATTTGCCTTCAGAGCTTAACAGAATTCTTCATGGTGTAGCTTCAGCAAGGTGCTTGGAAAATTTCCTCAGAGATTTTGGTCTTTAGTGACATGCTGTCGTGCATTTTGCTGCACATTTGGCACATTATCCTGCTGGAAGCAACCGTCAGAAGATGTACACTGTGGTCATAAAGGGATGGACATGGTCAGCAACAGTATATTTAGGTAAGGTTGTGGTGTTGCAATGATTTTTACTTTGAAATAAGCGGCTCAAAGCATGCCAAGAAAATATCCACTCACTCTCTGTTCCACCATCACCAGCCTGAACTGTTGATATAAGGCAGGTTGGGTCCATGCTTTCATGTTCTTTCTTCAAGTTGTCCAATTTTGGTGACCCTGTGCAAAATGTAGCCTCGGTTTCCTGTTCGTTGGGGGGGGGGGGCACTCTGTGTCTTTAAAATTAGTAAGTAATGTTTGCAGTGCACATCAAGGCTTTTGATTTCAGGCTCTATTAGTTTGAATAAGAGTCTATCGTAGGAACCAATGAGCTCACTGTCAATATGGCAGTGTACACCAAGCATCCCGACAAACCTTCAGCAAGAAAAATGTCTAGCTGACCTGTATCTATTTATCCATTTATCCATTTATCCTCACTACTGATGTTCAAGGTGATAACAGCAACATAGAGTGAAAAATGTTTGGAAAATGTTTCAAAGATTTTTTTGGTTTTTTTTTTTTAAATAAAGCACTACTTTAAATAATCAGGCAACATTTGATGATGTCATAACTCACACTCAGAAATGATCTCTGTTGGTGTTGAAATGGCTGCGACAAAACGGCCTTGTTTTCACCCATGCTGAATGTTTTATGAGCTGATCAATAATGGCTATGGAGTGCACTGTATCTCAGGGCAGCAGATCTATAGGAATTCAACTCTTTATGGTTCCCAGCTATGAGTTGAGTGGCTAGATAGATGATAATAGTCCTTTAACCTAATGCTGACCCCACAGAGGGATGAAAAGCAGGACTCCATAGACATTGTGATCGGTGTTGCTGCTGGTCATTATAAGAGGCTGCTTTACTCTGAGCAGGAGTAAGAGATTTTATGTGTGCGTGGGTGTTTGTGTGTCTGTTAATGTCTGTAGCCTAACACAAACCACTACATAAAGCTGAATAGAGTACTGTACATCTTCAGACCACAAAGCAGACTTCTGGCAGACCGGAGACTATTCATGCAGTACAAACCTTTCTCAGAGGCTGAGCTGCACTGGAGAGTAAAATAAACTCATTGGTGAGGTAAACACTGATATGCTGAGTTAAAGAACCAAACATTTTATTTGTGCAGTCTCTTGCTGGGTAGAATGTAAATGCCATTAGTCTCTAGATGTCAGAAATTCAGTTTCTAGGTATGTGCTTTACTAAACAACAATAACAACAAAAAGTATCTGAAATCATAGTCAGCTTCCTGACTTGTTCCAGAGTTTTGAATGCAGCTAATTACATTTTAGAGATCAACCTAAATGATACTAACCGTAGGTAGATTACTGCATGGGCATAGAAGATAAAATGGGCAACACTGACCTTAAGATATATTGTAATTAAATTAGCTGATTATATTATAATGACTTCCGTTGTAAGTTAGAGTACTATAATCCTGTTTCCTTGGTAAGTAATTTAATGCTGATAGCCCAAGTTCAGAGGAAGACAGCAGAATTGAGATGAGTGATAGTAGTGCAGCAGCAGTGCTAATACTACTAGACCAAGAACAGAGGGAAGCTGGCTGCTCCCCCTGACATCTCCTGTGGAGGAAAAAGGTGCCTGATGGTGGAATACACTCATCACTTTCCTAACATAAACAGGTGCTGGTCATCAAATTAGAATATCAGTGAAAAAGTTGATTTATTTAAGTAATTCCATTCAAAAAGTGAAACTTGTATATTATATCCATTCATTACACACAGACTGATGTATTTCAAATGTTTGTTTCTTTTATTTTTGATGATTATAACTGAGAACTGATATGAGAACAGTCAGGCAACAAATAAATCTTTCATGGGACTCTATGCAATGTTAAAAAAACAAAAAAAAACTTTAAAAAGTACACCCTCATAGCTTTTATAGGAATTAAGAGGATAAGTAGCAGCCAGGTGTTGGTGATGAAATGCATTTATTAATTGATTATCTGCAAGTGTTACTACCTCTATAAAAGCAGAAGCTTTGGCAGTTATCTGGTCTGAAGCATTTGGGTTTGTTTTAACACAATGATGCAGTCTTCCCAGGGGTGGACATCACAGTAGATTCACCCCAAGGTCAGACCATGCAGTCCTCAGAGAAACTGCAGGAACCCCAAACGTTATATCTCAGACTCCACGGGCCTCAGCTAGCATGTTAAATGTCAGTTAAATGTTAAAAACTATGGTTTGTTTGGAAGGGTTGCCAGGAGAAAGTCTCTTCACTCTAAAAAACAAACAAACAAAAACAGGGAAACACATCTTAGGTTTGCAACGTTGTATCAGAACAAACTCAAGACTTTGGTCTTAATGCACAAATTATGTTTGGAAAACCCAAACAGCATATCATCACAACCACCTCATACTAACTTTAAATCACGGTGGTGGAGGGGTGATGATTTCGGCTTGTTTTGCAGCCACAGGACCAAAAAGACTAACATCTTTGCAGTCATTGACTCGATCATGAACTCCTCTGTATACCAAAGTATTCTAGAGTCAAATGTGAAGCAATCTCTCCAACAGCTCAAATGTGGCTGAAATTGGGTCATGCAACAGGACAATGATTCCATGCACATGAACAAATCTACAACAGACTGGCTGGAAAAAGAAAGAATCCAGTTTTTGCAGTGCCCCAGTCAAAGTCCAGACCTCAACATGATTGAAATGCTTCGGGGGGACCTTAAGAGAGCTATGCATAAACAAATGCCTGCAAACCTCAATGAAGTGAAGCAACATTATTAATAAGAGCGGGCCAGAATTCCTCCTCATCAGTGTGACAAATTGATAAAGTCATACAGAAAGCACTTCAAGTTATTGCTGCTGAAGGTAGTTCTACAAGCTACTGAATCATGGGGTGCACTTATTCATCCACAGGCCTGCATGTTCTTTTTCACAGGATTTAATGATTAAAACTGATCTACACAATGTACATACTGACTAGCCAGTCAGCTATTTTACTTTTCGAATTTGGGATTCAGTGCATCAATATCTGCAAGAACTGTTGTAGTTGTAAGCCGCCTTGTGTTACTGTGTGACCAAACTCGGCATTTTTTCGGTCCAGGGCCTGTGGTCATCGTAATCAATCCATATATTCACACTTATACAAATTGATAATTGATAACACAGAGGGACAAACAAGCAAAAACACACAGTAGAGGGATGTACTACTGTGCGAAGTGAGATTAATGGCTTTGACCCTTTAACATCAAGTGTATCATCGTGTATTGTTGCCAACATGTTTGTGCAAGCGCATTATGCAATTGTTTGTCCTGTTGGAAAAATTCAGTGGTCCTAATCTGCTACTAAGTCTCTCTTACACTGCTGAAACTGCAGCTACCAGAACACAGAACACACACAAAGAATACCTGTTCAATCAATAAAATGAATTTCCCTGTGATCTGCCTACAAATTAAAGCAGTTTCTACATCTTATTTGTTGGGCTGTGGGACAGTAACCCTTAATGTTTAAGTGGATCCAGTTTATAGTTTCAGAGCTCAAATGTGCAGCCGGCACCTCCGAAATAAACATCAGCACTGAGAGGGCACTCAGTGATTTAAAATAGCATTTTCTAATATTTAATGCTGCATTAATCCTTTCTCTTATTTGCAACAGTGTTGTATTTTACATTTATATTTATTTGTTCTTTATAGACTCACCTGTTAACATCTCTGAGTGGAGTAGGTGGCACTCATTGGGATCATTTCGTGTGGAAGAACAGTCACATGTTGTGCGAAACACCCCTTTTTATGTGAGTGTGCAAAGAGCCTGAAGCAGAAAGCCGTGCTTAACAGAGAAAGTCGATAACCCCCATCATTATACCCATCATTGCCGACTGGGGTTTTAAGGTTTTCTCAAGCCAGCTAAGGCAAAGAAAACCTGGCTGTGTTGAACTGCATTTGTAGTATACAGCTCAGGCCCTGTTCAAGGTAGAAGGCTGTCACAACATTAAGAAAAGTAAGAGCCAGTCTCTTTTCATGAGGTTTTCCCCATTGAAATAAGGATAGCCTGCCTAAAGGGAAGAGCAAAATGTTAAGGTCAGCAAACAGGAGCTTTTCACACCAGCACACATCTACCCATCCATCCCAGTATCTATCCTGACGTGGGCTAGATAACAGACCTAACAACACTGAATGCCATTCTGACTAGTTTAAAGTGTAAATATTACTCAAGCTTAACTAGATTTATTTTTTAATAACTTTTCTTATTCCCTTGCTTTTTCTACTGGGTTTCACTCTGACATTATTAAGTCTTTAAATCAGCTATTGACATAATTTATGTATCAGCTATGCATGTGAGAAATATTTTCATTCTTGTTTAAGGCCGCTTGTCAAAGTGCGGCCCAACTGTGAACAAACAATATTCCTTAGTCTGTCTGCAGTAGACCAAACATAGACCTGCAGCACTGTTGATTTGATGCCTTGGCCAAGGTGTATTCAGCCCCTGGGTCACTGCCTTCTATCATGTCATCAACAAGACCTGCCACTGAAGGAGTAAGCTCTGTGTAATCAAGCCTTCTGGGATCATATTTGAGAGGAAAACAAAGCCTCCCTGTTCTCACAATGTCCTACTCTTCTTATCCTTCTCTCTCCACCTTGTATCTCAGACTGCTTCCACTTAGTCTGAAGATCAGCCTAAGCCAGGATGGTTTTTTGTTTTTATTTATTTATTTATTTATTTATTTGAAACGAAATCCCCAAAAGACACCAAAAATATATAAAGAATTAAATTAAAAGGTATACTATTTATGATTCTTTTTTGATCAGTTTCCATGTACAGTCGCTCACTTATGCATGCATTGGATTAATTAAATTGGAGCTGCAGCCTGTAATGCTTTATACAATGCAGGAGTCAAGATGAGTCATATGTTTCACATTCAATGAAATTAATAATTAAGATAATCCATCAGAACGTGCCACAAAGCCACTGTTGGCCAGGATCCAACAGTGCTAGAACAAAAGGCCAGTAAAGTCAGTGTGTTCAGGTGTGGGTGTACTGAAGTATATAGTAGCAGATGCAACAGAGGCTGGGATTTTTAATAGGGGAATTGAAGCTCTGAACACCTCCTGGGGCTTCTGTCAGTCGAGTGAATAAAAGAAAAGCAGGAAGGGTGAGTTGGGTGGATGGAGTAAAGTTTGAGCATAGTCTTGTAGAAGATAATGATTCCATTCAAGGTAAGAGAGGAGGGTGGGATGGTAATACATCAAAGATTAAGATGTGAGGAAGAGCGGCAGTCCTTGTGAAAGATTGGAGGGAGAGGAGTACACCTGCATCTGGGGAGGAAACAGTAGTGATGGAGACTGAATGAAAGGGGGGAGTCTGCCGTGTGCTGTTAACACAGACTCAAAAAGTAACTAAGTGGGACAGAAACAAAGTAAGGAACTTTAGTGCAGGGGGCTGTCCTGAAAATAAAAATTACGCCATTGTTATCTGGTAAAGAGAGAGTTGGAATTACTATTATTAATTATTTGCAAAACCTCTCATAGAGGAGGCTGGTGTGCGTTTTTGATGTATAAAAAGAGTTCACACATACTAATGTACCCACTGTGACACCACCCCATTAGTTGTGAAGTCCTGTTACGAACCCTCAGGCTGAATGTTTTTGTTGGCAAAAATCTTGGTGTTTTGAATCCTGACATTATGTCCAAGGGTGTATCTGACTGAGATACCCAAGGTTATGTATTCAGTTCAGTTCAGTTTTATTTATGCAGCGCTAAATTACTAAATTACAGTCACCTCAAGGTGCTTTATATTGTAAGGTAAAGACAATACAATAAAATAAAACGACTCCTCTGGATCCCCGACTGATGCACTGAGACAGCGTGCATCTCCCCTACACGCTTAGCCGAAAGCAAAGCAATCACTAGGGCGGCAGTTTTAACTCAACCTGTTTCAGGGGTTCAAACAGGGAACAGCTAACACTGCGGGAAGATCCTACAATGGAGCCAGTGGCCTAGATGTAGGTAATTTATGGCGTTCACCTTTTATGAAATGACATAACAGGGGATTCTGGCCTATAGTTTTCCCCTCAAAACCAATATGGCAGGCTGAAATCACCACCAGATGCACTTTGATGGTGAAGAAGACTTTATCCCTGTCAATGAGGGCCTAAAGAAATGGACACTCAAATGGGATGACCTGTGATTCTAAGCACCAGTATTCAAACACACACCATTTATGCTCATACAGCATTCTAGTAGATAGCGCACTAGCACACTGAATTGTGCCAGTGACACTTCAAGAAGCCCCAACTGTGTTCAGGTTAAACCACTCATGGGCCAAGCCCATAGAGCTAGCCTCTCTGGATGGGGGTGGAATAATTCCCCCTGTGCCTTAGATAGCAGGTGACAGCAGGCTCTGCGTAATGGCAACGGCATATGTCCTGCATGTTGAAATTCAGGTTTGACAGCGGCACAGCAACGGGTCACCACCCAACAGGTTAGCCTGTCAAGCTAACCTGTGGTGGAACAGTTTGCGTGGGAAAGCTGTGCAGCGGATACAGTCATGAGTGGATGTCAGGGCAGCCTGAGCATGGGATAAGCCCAGGCATGGTACACAAACAGGGTGTGTATCCCAGGTAGAAATCTTGTTGCCACAAAGACAAAGTTTTCCAACTTATTTCGGGTTGTTAGCCGTAGCCATGGACAACTAGAGGGCTATGAACACTAGCGAGCCCGACACCCAGCTAAAGTGCGGAGAAGAATATTGTCATTCCTCAGCTAGAATGGGGTGAAAACACTACTTCTTTCAGGGTAACACTGCCGAAAATGAACTGCTAGTGCTGATGGATACTGTTACCTAAAGGTAAAACAAGTGGTACCTTATTGGCAAAGTGTTGCTACTTCACTTTGGGAAAATAATGCTACTTCCCAGGATGAACATGTTTGCTACTTAAAATCAGCACTATCTACTGTACAGGACAAAGATGCTACTGCTTGTGAGCTAATGAACAACTGAAATGTTGGGAACAAAATGCCTGGTGATCAAGTTGTGCACTCGAATCTGTGGACAGTTAAGCTTAGCACCCGATAGCACAGCTGTCAACAGACTTCTGTGACAAGCAAGAAGAGGTTTTTGAATGACATCTGATGCTGTGTCAGCCTGTTTTAGAGGGAGGCTCTAGCCCGTCCCTGACATGGGCATCGCTGAGACAGTGAATGGCTGGCTTAGTGGCATTTGGGCTTCTGATAAGGTCATGTACATTTTTATTTATATATATACAGTGGGTATGGAAAGTATTCAGACCCCTTTAAATTTTTCACCTTTTGTTTCATTGCAGCCATTTGCTCTCTCTCTCTCTCTCTCTCTCTCTCTCTCTCTCTCTCTCTCTCTCTCTCTCTCTCTCTCTCTCTCTCTCTCTATATATATATATATATATATATATATATATATATATATATATATATATTTCATATTAATAGTTTCTTTGAGCCATAACTAAAATATTTCTGTAATTGTTACAAAGTTATTTTAATTGCTTGAACTTTATAAATAAAATATTAACAGAGGTGTCAGATAGGAAAATGCTTCTATGATTGAGTTTGTCAAGGAACTCAATAATTTTCCACTAGTTTCTGGTTTTAATAATTAAACTAAACAGTCATTATTTCAGAAGGAGAATAGATCAGTCTTATACTTTGTACAGACGTTGTTAGATACTGTAAAAGACTCAGCCACCAGCCAAATACAAATCTGTTTATCAACTCTAGCAGCCACTTTGACATGAGTCTAACAATCATTTAGAGACCCTGTAGAAATTGAACTGGCTTGTTTCCAGATTTTGTCTTCACTTTCATTGCCATGCAACCATGGATGGAATTGGTTTTTGGTACAGGTTAAAAACAAAATCTCAGTACACAATGTCAGCAGCAGATATAACAAATGAAATGCAGCTCCATGACAACTAGGTAAACTCAATCAGCTGATAAAGATCATGCAGTGTGATTAAAACATCAAGATTCATCTAACAAAAGGACCTTAGGGTGGGATTGTATTTTCAACAGCTGTTTTGAAGGGCAGGAATGAACTTCAGTTTTGTATTTCTTTACTTTCCAATATGGATGCAAAGAGCCTCAGTGTGACTGAAATTTTTTATTTTCAACTCTGAGATATTAGCGGGAGTCTCTGCTCGGTGCCTGGGGTCTGCTGTGAGTGTTTTGCATTCATATCGTCCTGGCCAGAGCAGCTTTGAGGGGTTGCAGCTCTACTGCCCAGATATCCATTTCAGATTCAGTCAGGTGTTGCGGCACTGACACCTCCAGTTGCTCTTAAAGATTGCAATCAGTGACCTCTGATTTGGTTAGCCCAGTTGTCATGCTGTGCTGTCTTGATGTATTGTGAGCAGTGGCAGTACCCGGGGCCCTGGAGACGGAGATGGAAAAGCTGCAAGAGGTGGTGGGGGGGCAGGCTTAGTCGGGCAAAGATGGGACAGCTTCGGTGGAGTTGACTCGAGCTATTCCGCTGAGCCACCTTTTTCTTTTTATAAATAAAACAGTAGGGCTTTTAGAGGGGCAGGTTCAGGTAGCGAAGGGGGTTCAGTCACTTTTATGGTTTCAGTGGAGAGCATGGAGTATTTTTTTCTTTCTTCGCTGAGTCTGCTGCATGCTCTGCAATGAATTAGTGTGTATTTTCAGTTCGAAAAGTAACTTTTCATTAGTGCCAGCTGGACTTATATTGCTTGCTAATGCAGCAGCTGCTTCTCCATGCTGGTTGGCACAGTGCATTCTAGACTCTAAATTTCTCGTGCACAGTAGTGCACTTCTCAGGTGCTTAGAAAGCAGGCATTATCATCTGTGCAATATTTAAGATCGTTTTCTACACTGATGTCATCAGTATGTGGATAAGATGTGCAAAACAAAAACTACTTTTTTGCTGTTGGCCTTCACACTTCATTACATTTGCTCATCACAGAGTATACCGCTGTTTCTCTGTGCTTGTATGCTGTTATACCCAGGAGAATGCCACTTTTTTTTTATGGTTTGAGTGTTGGGTTTTGTTGTTCTTCTTTGGGAACAGTAATCTCCTGTTCATTGAGTCAACAGCAAACAGTAAAGAGGCAGTTTCCTTCATGTGGTATTGCCAAAGTTTAAAAAATTAACACTGGCTTTCATGAATACCTTGATGGCCTACATTTTGACTAAAAGCCACTTATTAACCAATTGCCCACAGATGAATAGACAGTGTGAAAAGATAAAACATTTTTTCTCAGTGTAAGCGCTGACAGTAGTTAGAAAATGTTAACAGTCTGACTCTACATGTCCCATTTCAGCTACATCTGTTGCTTTCTCCGTAACCTTCTGACTGTGGAAAATATTATGCATTTAATCCATGGATAATACACTGCTTTAAAAAAAATGAAAGGAACACTTTTTAATCAGAGTGTAGCATCAAGTCAATTAAACTTCTGGGATATTGATCTGGTTAGTTAAGTAGCAGAGGGGGTTGTTAATCAGTTTCAGCTGCTTTGGTGTTAATTAAATTAACAATAGGTAGACTAGAGGGGCAACAATGGGACCCCAACATCCTTTTGTGGGCCCTGTGCTCTCTGCCTGGCACCATGGAGCCTGATTGGCATTTGCCATAAAATAGCAGAATTGGCAGGTCTATCACTGGTGCCCTCAGAGAGAACGTTATGCTGCCTGTAACATCTTGCAGCATGATGGTCTGGGGAGGCATATCCATGGAGGGACGCAGGGACCTCCACAGGCTAGGCAACGGCACCAATGGCAACGATTGCCATTAGGTATTAGGATGAATCCTTGGACCCATTGGCAGAACCTATGCTGGTGCAGTGGGTCCTGGATTCCTCCTGGTGCACGACAACACCCTCATGTGATAAGAGGATGAAGGAACTGATACCATTGACTGGCTCCCATGCTCACCTGACTTAAATCCAACAGAGCACCTCTGGGACATTATGCGTCGGTCCATCCAGCGCCGCCAGTTTGCACCTCAGACTGTTCAGGAGCTCAGTGATGCCCTGTTCCAGATCTGGGAGAAGATTCCCCTGGACTCCATCCAACGTCTAGTTAGGAGCATGCCCTTATGTTGTCAACCATGCATACATACACGTGGGGGCCATACAAACTGAGCACCATTTTGAGTTGCAGCAATTCAATTTCAGCAAAATGGAATAGCCTGTCACACCATTTTTTCACTTTGATTTCCTTTGAATTCTTTCCTTTGTCTTCGAACCCTCTGTAGGTTGATAATATTCATTTCCGTCAAACGATGTGGTAACCTTTCATTCCTAACGAATTAAGCAGTCCATATCAGTATAGATATCTAGCATGAACTTTTTTCCCCCATTGAGATCAAAGTGTTCCTTTAATTTTTTGAGGAGTGTATTTACGTTTACATGTAATACATTTTTTCCATGGGCAACATGGTGGTACGCTGTTGTCTCACAGCTAGAAGGTCTGGGTTAAAATCCACCCTGGCCTGGGCCTTTCTGTGTGGAGTTTGCATGTTCTCCCCATGTTTGCATGCATTTTCTCTGGGTACTCTGGTTTCCTCCCACAGTCCAAAGACATTCACTAAGTGGGGTTAGGTTAACTGGTGATTCTAAATTCCCCACAGGTGTGAATGTGAGTGTGAATGGTTGTCTGTCTCTCTGCGTCAGCCCTGTGACAGGCTGGCGACTTGTACAGGGTGTACCCTGCCTCTCGCCCTATGACAGCAGGGATAGGCTCCAGCCCCCCTGCAACCCTGAAAAGGATGAGCGGAAGAGAATGAGTGGATGGATGGACATTTTTCCAGTTGAACAATATTTACTCAGCCTGCAATAAATAATGTGTTGCCATCAGTATGTCTTCATAATAAGTAGACTCTGAATGAAAGGTAAAATTTTAAGATTGCACAGTGGAAAAGGGAAGATGGGATCATTAAGCTGTAAAAAATCAAAACAAACATGCAGAAAACCATTGTCAAAGGTAATTTTGCATTTTAGCTGTTTTTTTAAGGCTGTAAGTGCCTGTGGATGGTCCTTTTTCTTCTATGAACATCAAACTGTTAGTTTTTTTTTTTTTCAGACATTTAGCAAACAGCAAATTCACAAACAGCTGCGTAAAGCAGGTACACAAAGATTTCTTTGTTTGAAAATCACTATTCCATCATTGTTGCTAAACAAATGTAAAATGTCCATTGATACCACTTACATAAAACAATGAAAAAAAAAAAACAAGAAAGAAAACCAATTCAACTACATTCCAGCTCACCTTCAAACAGCTGAGCCTTACCCACTGAATGCCAATAGCATCCTAAATGCTAGGTCTTAAAGGCCTTGGTGAGTAAACAAACATAACTTCTGTTAATGTAATGTTATTGTAAGAATTGCTTTCTCTGTGTGTTCAGAGGTCGTTACTTTAAAGCCATTGTATACAATACCTTTTGTTGGCCCAAGTCACTTGACTATTACCAGCAGCAGCTGGAATAGCTCTGAAATAGTTATGCCACGTTAAGCTCTTAGTTGAGCATTGGCCTTGTTTGTTTGTATTGTCGTTTCCCTGCACATAAGTTGGCATAACTGTGTGACAGGCAGATGGGCCTTTAAGTGGCGTTTGCATGTTCTCCCTGAATCTGTGTGGGTTCTGGCTACGTTCTAGTCTAAAGATATGCCTGTTAGGTTAACTGGTGATTCTAAATTGGCTTTAGGTGTGAATGTGAGCGGATATAGCTGTCTTTCTCTCTGTGTTAGACCTGTGATGGACCAAGGATCTGTCCAGGGTGTACCCTGTTCTTCACCCATTGCTTTGCCCACTGACAGTGTTGTTATAAATCAGCGCACCCTTTCGCCCTTCCCTAAATGCCCAAAGCTGTTTACAGCCCCAGACAAGATAACTAAAGAGAGTGTTCGGTCAGTAAGACCAATCTAGAGGATGCTCTTAGGGTTTCATAGTTGAACCTCTTGAAGGATTATTAGTTGCCTGCAGCTGTCCTTGTCTCTGGGTTTCTCTGGGTCTTTCACCCAGTCTGCTTTCAGTAATCAGTGACAGCTGACTGTTTGCTTTGGCTTTCTTTCACTTACCCAGGGGCAACTGTGTTGTTCTCCCAAGGCATACAAGGCTGCTGCCTGTAGCTTTCTGTGGCCCTCTCTACAATTATTTAACACTACTATCAATATTATAATATAGTTACTAATAGTAACTATATTATGTGATATATATTGTAATATATTAGTGATATATTATTACTAAAAAAATCGTGATTATGATTATGACACCATTTTGAATGTTTTTCTGGTATCTAACGTGATTCTGCAGCAAAAACAGAAAAGAAGAAAAAAAGCATTGCACCGTTCTTCCTTTGTTGTTCTATTACAAGTAATTTTAAGATTTTTGCACAGTTTTATGCCCCATCCTGACTTCCTGTGTGTTTGTCTACAATAAGGCAGACGATAATAAGACAACACTGGAACTGGGAGCTTGTCAGCTGGTGATGATTGATTTAATTAAGCTTAAGGGAAAACCTTTTTTAAAAAACAAAATGTTCAGTGTGTTTTTCCAGGTTGAGTTATGACCCCACCATTTACACAGAGATAATAGGTTGCATTGTGATGCATCCCATTTAGTTTGAAAGCAATTTCTGTGTCTGAGACATTTCCTTATTTACAAGAAACTTTGGATTTTATAAAAGTGATAATTAGCCTTCCAACAATCAGTAGATCTTAGTTTGACAAAGTGGATTAGGCTGAAGAATACAACAGCTTTCTGTGGAATTTTTACTTGTTCCCTGAAGTGCCATTTTCACTGAGGCATGTTGGCATAGTTAATTTGACAGATTATAGTTGCCATTGCCAAATTAATGCTTAAACACCCCTGTGTACTACTGTTTGGATATTTTAAGATGTTTGAGGTGCATGTGTGTGCATAGCAGTTTGTGCATGAAGAGATTCATTTGCGTCCAGATGTGTGCCTGCACGCATGTGCCAGTTCGTGCTCCTTTGACGTTAGCTGACCTTAGCTGAGGGTATGCCAGCAGCCATTTATCTTTTATTCATTTTACCAGCCATTTGTGACCGGGGCAGCTTCTCTGGCACCGATGCTTGTTAAAGCAGAACCCGCTCCATGATGTGCAGCATGCTGCAGCTGATACACTTTAGAGGGCAAGTTGCTGTTTTGATTCCCGAGAACTCACCAGTCGCTCTCACTGTTTTGGCAGCCAAAGTAAATTTTGTAATTTAACAGATCTTCCTGTTCTTTTTTTTGTCACCTGCTGGGGCTGCTAGAAAGACCTTACCAGCCACCACTGTTTTTGTTCACACCCTACTAGTTACAGAGAGCTTCTGACTGGGTGTGCAGCTCATCTGTCAACACCTCAGTTTGTGTCTTGCTGATGATCTACCTTCAGAAGCTAACAAAAATCATTGTTCCAGAGGTGCTTCTTCATGCCTAATTCCCTCCATCTGTCTAGGCAAGATATCAGAGGCTTGTTACACCTAGTTATCAGAAAATAAAGCATTGTAATTGTAGATTTGCATTTTTCACAATATCTCTATAGCAAAACAAAACAAGGGAGACATGTTGAAATGGGTGCCAGATTAAAGGGTAAACAAAAAACAAATAACATATAAAGTGCAAGGTTTAAGTAAGGTGCTTTATGTCCACAAGCATCTAGAACGGTTTTGATGCTTCTTGGGATAAAACTGTTAGATCAACATTCCTACAAAATATAAACCTTGTTGCTGTATTTTTTTTTTGTTTGTTTGTTTTTGCAGCGGAGAGCATGATCTCCAATATGTTGATCCAATATCTCCCACAGTAAACATTCATGGTTGGAGCTGGTTACTGCAAAGGTCACAGCATGCGCTTCACATCATTTTTACAATCATCAAACATTCACTTGACCTCTTGTGCCCTGTATGGAATAGCAATGGTGAGACAGTAATGCTGTTAACTTTTGCTTTTCAGTGTCGCACAGTGATGGCGGCACTTTTTAAATTTGTGAAAAGACCTCGGGTATCCAAATGGCACCCGTTATCCGTGGTATTGACATCAGTATTAAAGAGAAAAATCTGATCTAACAAGCTTGTATGGAAGAATCTGTATCTGTCATATTTCTTCTTATTTTTGAAGGCTTTTCTCTTTGAGAATATTTCTTCACATTTCCCACCAAGATAATAACAGTTTTTACACAAAACTGAAAAGCTCAATAATTTCTAATTAGTTATGTGTACGTTGTTGTTTACACTAAATCTTTTAGCATCCATATTTTTATACTTTAAACCAAAAAGACAAACATGTTTTTCATTCGTAATAATTAATATCATATGAATACCAGGAATAACTTGGGGAATTTACAAGGTCACACAGAACTGAGATGAAAATAAAACTGACTTGAGAGCATCTGTGAAAGCCCGTTTATTTCCCAGAGGCAGAGTTTTTTGGGAAGTTCTTCACCCTCTCGTATCCAAACGATGGCGAGCATCTGGGATTACGTCAAGCTTCTCATTTAAATGCTCACTGATTGCTCGAGTTGTTCCTCTGAAGGAATGCTGGAAGAAATTTATAAGACAAAAATGAGATCCCAGGTATCTCATAATGACAAGTCATTGGTTTCTGGGGTTGCTCTGATTCTACTTAACTAGTCATCAGCTCCGAGTGAGAACCCACTTCTACTTTGTGAAGATCTCATTACTGTAGTCACTAAATCATTCCGGCCTGATCATCCCCAACAAAGATCATTTGTCTCGCACATGACTCCACGAGGAAGCTATTATTCCGTATTTGCCCAATGTTGATCACACAGTACGATGTGGTATCGATGCCAGTGCCCTTCCCAGAGACTTAAAAGACATCCGAGGGAACGGCAACGTTTTTCTCTCGAGCTTGTTGACATCAGCTAATGTAACTGTTATTAGCGGAGAAAGACTTCCAGATTTAACAAGGAGAAGCTGATTTGACATGTGTCAACCTCTAGTTTTAGTCCTTATTTTTCTCTTTGGCTCCACTCTACTCTGCTGAATCTTTCATGTAGTTTACGTCTTTGATCCGGAGCCTTTGATGGTGGATTGTAAATACAAAACCATCTTTGTTTTCTGTTGCTGTCAGGGTTAGTGTTTGACACCTGTGTGATGGATTTGTTCATCATTTTCTTTGTGTTGAGGAGGCTCTCACTTTCTTAGTTTGAGGCAGTGAAGGCAGCACGTCTGTTACACTCTGTGCTCCCCTCAGGAAAATAATCCTCAGCATTTGTTATTATGAGGCAGACAATCAGAGACCTGCACAGATTTGGGTTTTGCAAAGTGGAGCTAGTGTTTAATAACGTGAATCTTCAAGGGGGTTCTTCTTTGCTCAGGTACTAATTGGGTGAAATATGAAAACACTACATCCATTGTTATGAATAGTAATTTCAACATGTTTAATTATGTTTTGTTCTGCACCTGGGAATCATTTAGATATTTATGAAATATGTTTTCAAAGTAAACATACAGTTTCCTGTCACCTTATTGCATCGATTACCACAAATAAATAAATAACTGTAACTTTCCATCTTCCAACTGATTTGATTTTTCTTTCTCCCCCAGATGATAACTGCAGGCTGAGTGACTACCGGCGGCTGAAAAGCAAGGTCCTGGATTTGTATGACAAACGATACATGGGGTCTGCCAGCCACGAGAAGCACAGGGACAGCATGGTCGCCAAGAAGCAACTGGTTGATGTCATGTTCAAACACTTTGATGCAGATAGTAACGGTCAAATAGATGCCAGCGAGCTCTCACAGGTAAGATTATTGAAGTAAAGATGAGCTTCACCATGCCATTGCATATTCCCCTTTTTAAAACTTAATGTAGCATTAATGTGTTTCTGGCATGGAGGTAAAATGCGACCTAACCTCGACTCATAAGCTAAGCCTGGATGTTTTTAAAGTATTAAGTAGGTAATGAAAAGGTGTGCTTCTCATTGCAAGACGTCGCAGTATCTGTCATGTCTGTCAAAACTTGAGAGCCATTTTGTTTAAATATCTCATCAAAGGGGGAAGAAAAGCGAACGAACCATCTGTGCGCTCAGGTGTTTAAACTGTCCTCTTTCATGTCTGCTAGAATTGTGTCCGTTTTACTCCTCTTACCCTTCCCTGTGGTAGCTGTTGTGCATCGCTCAAGGTAAATCTTTTGAAAAGCAATGTGGGTCAAAGGAGCCGTGAAGCTTAAGGGAGGCTGCAGCCTTTGACCAGTACTACCAAGAGGGATGTTGTAAAGACCTTTTTGTGGCTGCCGTAAGGAAGGAAGATATTCTGTGCATATCAAATAAAGTCTCCCAGTACCCTGGGACTGAGTTAATATAGAGCTTATTTGAATAATTGAGGGGGTAAGCAACCCACAGTGGTTTTTGAGAACCATCATATCAGTTGCTTTTCTTCCGTTATCTTCATGCTGATCCAGTAGGATATCCTATCTGTACAGGGGGTCACCTTGGTAAGCTTTGTCAGTGGCCTTTCCTCCGCTGGGGAAGGACTTATTAGATTAATTTCAGTATATTTTCATACTTGAGGTTTAAGGCATGTAGCCACAAAATAGTGATATTTTTGTCATCTTTTCATATTATTTACATATTTTTACATGTTTTAACATTAAATGGTGCCAGCCTGAGAGGAATCAGTGTTTAGTGAGTGAAATGCACAGTCAACAAAACATGTTGGACGGGGTTTTATGAAAAAAAATATTGCCAATATACCCAGAGTTTGAATTTGAATATGCCCTTTCAACCTACTGGATATTACTTTAACCTGGGGTTTAAACCTCTTTGTGAATGCCAGTTCTTCTTTTCCACTGCAGACTGGATCCCTGCACTTCTTTCTAGGTGTTTGAATGACGCACGTTAATAATCAACATCCAGATCCAGGGATTCCTCAAGGGCTGCTTTTAGCTCTCCTCCCATTTTTTGTTGTTTACATATATGGGAATTTTGGCATATTTCATGTAGAGCCATCATCATTCATAACTTTATGAACCTCATTGACAGGCAAATGAAGAGAAGGGAGGGCAGAAATTGAATATATCAGTCGATTGCAGATGGCCCTTATGGGTGAATTTAAGGGTGTTTTCTTTCTTCATACAGATATGGCTTTATTCATGTCCCTACCTGACTTTGGGGTTCACATACAGTAGTTCGCCAACAACACACTTTTTTTCCTTTCCTTTCGCCTTGGAGGAAATATTGCCAAAAAAACAAAAGAAAAAGTCCACTAGCGCAGCAGCCCAAACTACATGTCTGTTTGGTTGCAGTAAGTGATGACTTTCCAAGTACTTACACACCTTTAGAGCTCAGAAATGCAGTGAACACATTTGCATTTTGGCCTAATTTAACTTATTTAACTTATTAAACATCAAAATGACTGCATAATGACACAGGATAAATATCAGCCTGTAATGGCTTTATCAATCTAATAAGTCAGTCAACAAACAAAGGCACTTCTGGGTTGATGGTGCCTCACCATAATGGCTCCTGGATGTAATTATGAATTGGGTCTTTGATGGATTCTTATGTTTTATTAAGTAATTCTTCATAAATTTATTTCAGAGTAATTCATGGCTCAGCTCACAGGATGTAAGTTACACAGTACATGTATAAGGTTCACACTCAGCTTGTAATGCCAGGACTGTGGATGTTTTCTTAAACTCAGCTGCTTGGGCTGGGATTGAGTTTTGCCTTATTAACAAAAGATACATTTGAAAGAAAGAGATTAATGCAAATCAAATTTTGGTGTGAACAAGCCTCCAAAAAGCACTACATAAGCAATTCACACATTTTTCATCAGTTTAAAAGTACAAAATTATGGCTGCCACCCTCATGGCCTAAAGCACCCTTTATAATTGGAGCATTCTCTGATCTCATTTGAAATTCTAGGACAGAAATCCCTCGCTCAGACTTGATGTGCTAGAGTGTGCACATGAAGAGGCAGAAAGAGCAATTGTTGCTGCCCTTTTAGTCTAGGGTGCCCTTTTAAAATGGCAAATCAAAACATATTTTTTTCTTCATGCATTCACCTAATCTACCATTGGCCCAAAGACAAGGTTTGAAACTTTATCTTTTACTAGAGGAAAAAAAAAAAAAGAAGACTGCATCTTGTCCACTACTGATCCAGATGTACTGTCTACTGATTACCGAAAACATGAAGGATAAAAGATATTGTACAAGTTGTTGTAAGAAGGGACTTATGTAAGTTTATTTTTAACTTGCAATGAAAAACTTCTTGAATGTAGTTTACAAATCTCAAGGTTATAAATCTCAAGGTTATAGCTATTGGAAATTTGCTCATTTAACCCTCCACAGAAATCTAGTCTGTTATTCAGCACTGAGAATATTTCTAAAAGCTGAATTCAAATTAGGAAGTGTGTGAACAGGTGACCTCTGATTCCCCTTACAGGATTTTGCAGGGCAAAGCAGATATAATGAATTTGCAGATCTTTTGTAATGTTCACAGTAGAGATGCTGAAGATCTTGCTGCAGAAGCCGCACATACAGGTATTCTAAGTCCTGCTCTAACCTTCAGCATCCTCCTAACAATGCAAAACATGTTTGCCAATTAATGTGTGGAGAGTTCACAACTACCCTCTGCTTGCATGAATAACACGGAATTTTATTTTGTTTGTGATAATAAAGTTGAATAAGGAGGAGACAGATGAAACTTTAAAACTTTGGAAATTGTAAGGAAAATGGTGTGTAAATTGTTATGGTTATGAGGGAAGAGCAGAGTCGAGATTGAAAGGGATGAAAGCACGTCTGGGATGCTGGAAATTATTCACACACAGAAGGGTTTCTGCCAGTGTATTGCAAGCCCGGAGGCCCAAAAGGGGGGTCAACTTAAGCATCCCAGCTGAACAGGTT